>CAOLHI010004133.1:0-134583 GCA_948474755.1 Ctenosaura bakeri | reverse complement strand
AAGTCTTGGATTTCGAAAAATCAATATGTTTACCATCAGCACTTAAGCTGAATGTGAGATGAGACGTGTTGGGATCCAGTGTTATATTTGCTGTTGGAGAAGATAAACAGAAGACAAGAGAAATAGAATTAGCTGAAAAGACCAGATGAGATCTGAGCCTAAACATATCACAGGATTCATGTTCCCTCTAAAAATCAAAATTACTTTCACATACTACAGCCAGAATGGACATGCTCCTCTCTCTTCCCACATTTTATTTGAATATATTTGTATCCCTTGCACTCTTGTTGTCATACGTGGGTTACAACATAAAAATGCCCATAAAACAGCTCCTGTTTAAGAAAGCTGCCAGAGTAAAGGAGGCGCTACAGATCAAAACAGACAAACCACTGAGCCTGTATTTTGAAAAAGGGCTCTCTCAAGTGGTAAAAGCCATCTGATTGTAACAGCTTGTTATCCCCTTCAAATATGCATCTTGCATTTCCAGATTGATTCCTGTTGGGTTGCCACAGGAATCTGTAACCTCACATCTCAGTTTTTTAGCATAGTGTAAAACAGCAGAACATGCAAATGTCTGTAATTCCCACCTGCTCTTTCTTAGTGCATGCTATAAATACATTTCTGCCAGCTTCACACAGAGAGAATTCCTCTTTCCTTAGCAATCTTGCAAAATGCCTCCTTTAACAGCTTTGGATTCAGCACCAGCTTGCAGGTTCCTCACACTGTGGCATACACTTCAACTTGCCCATAGGTTGGTTTAAAAAAAAAATGGAAATGGGGGGACCCTGTCTACATACTATTCTATTTCACCTCAGCCCAGGAAAGGGGAGTAAAAAGTGGTGGAATGGGCAGGGTGAGCGTGAATGAGCATATACAGAATGTAAACTGTTCCCTCTGGGCTGATTTAAATTTTTCCTTCAGGCAGACAATATCAACCCAAAATTTCTAAGGAATAAATATCTCCCCACCTGTTCAGCTTTCTGTAGTAAGAGGGGGAAGCCACAGGTAAACAGGAAGTCTCCTCCTCTTTCCCCACATTATCTGACAGGCTACTGCAGTCTTCTCAACCTTTTTACATGGGGGAACCCTTCAAATAATTTTCAGGTCTCAGAGAATCCCTGAATAAAAATTATTTTTATTTGCAGGTCAAAAAAATTATGTGTTATCTTTTGCAGTCATCTCTGGGGGAACCCCTAGGAACCTCTCACAGAACGCCAGGTTTCCAGGGGATCCTGATAAAGAAACCCTGGTCTCTGTATTACAATGCAAATTAGAAGACAACTCCCTTTCCTCCATTTACACATCCCTTTGTTCTCTTAGTTATTAAAGGGCTTTATCATAGGGCTTTATCAAGTAAATAGGTAAATCACCTTACAGCAGAATCACAGCATCTTTGCCTGGGGTTTATCACTGTTTCTTCTGTTGTTCTCCCAGGGGAGATCATTTGGAAACCTTTCTTTACAAGGAGGTCAAATTACAGATTAATCCATTAATCTCTTGTTGTAAAACAAAACAACAGATGAGGAACGGGATATGTGATAAGTCCAGGCAGTGTGACTCGCACCAAAGATGCTATTATCCTGCTGTAAGTGCAATTCAGGCCTTATATAATAAAGCCTTAAACAAGACAGTGTAACTACTGAAAAATTACCACTAGCTATGGTGAAACAGTGGGCCCTTGGTTCTGCAAAGTTTGGTTCCAGCTCATCCCAACCTGTGGAATCAAAATTTATGGATACTCAGGACCCATTATGTACAATGGTGTAGTGAAATGGCTTATATATATATATATATATATATGGACAGCATTAATCTTTCTAGAGTTCTAAATAGAAACACCAGTAGTTCTAGGACAGAACTGGGGACTCTAAGGAAATACCAACAGACAACTTTATGAAAATCCCTTCAGCGATTTGGTGCTTCCAAATTTTACCTTTCTGTAATGTAAGTCCAGATACTAGCTTGTCTGCGGAAGAAAAAAGAAGAAAGGTAATATGCTACACTGTCATGTATTATAAATCCTGTGTCCAAAATAACTGGGTAGCAACATTAAGGCATCTACATGTTTTCATCTGAAGTACTACTTAGGGGAAAGAAATCTCCTCCCAACTGCAAATATTCAGATTTGTTTTCTGATGAGAATTCTTTCAACGTTCCTATCTGTGGCTCCCCTTGTATTTTGAAATGAAAAGTCTCAACTTTGGCTTAGCAATGCAAGAATGAGGGTGGGCTACTGGGTTCAGCTGTTCTGCCTGTTTGCCCTCCTCTGCTGAAGCACTTGCAATAGGTGCTTCTTTTTTGGTTTACCACAGGTTGTTGTGTAGACTGCTGGACACAACAAAATCTGGTTACTTTTAAAGGGTAGGCTTTGTGGAGGCAATATTTAAGAATTGGCTTGATTCAATAAACTTTATTTTAATCAATTAAAATATTTTTGACGAAATCTATGTAAAAAGATCTCAAGTAAAATGGAAACAAAAGCTCCATCTATCAAATTTTCTTCAACATAAAACTATAAAAGATCTGACCTCCACAAACCAATATGTAGACAGTGTTGCTGTAGGACAACCTAGCTATGGTCACGAGCTTGGGTAAATAGCCAGGTATTTGGGAATGAAGCTGGCATTGATGTTAGCTAGGCCTCCAGGAGAGCTTACTCAGTCACCAATGGTGAGGCACCACTACAGTTAAGAGTAACTATAATTTATTGGCTTTGGGGAAGATGGCAAATGCCCAAAGTTATCTAATGATTTTCCCTATGATTTAGCATAATGGGAGAACTAAGCTACAAAGTGCAAGGTTAGAGCAACTAGAGCTGGTAGGAGGAAGCTTTTCTTTCTCTTCCCTTTCCCTTTCCCTTTCCTTCCTTTTTTCCCTTCCTTCCTTCTTTCCTTTTTTTTATTTATTCCCCCTTTTCCACCAAGAACTGCAATTCTGAACTAATGTTTCTTTAAAGAAACAAACGGCTTAAAATTCACATTTTCCTGATTCTTGCAGATATTTTCCTTACCTTTGAATTGTTTTATGACACCTTCCAGAAAGGGACTTACATCCCAGAATTCCCAGATCCTCCACTTCAGTGCAGCAGGAAAAACAACAGGTTTCTTGAACTCCTTTTGTTCTTCATACCTGAAAGGAAAGTCTGTTAACTCACCACTCCAAAGAGCTAACCTATACCCTGCATCTTCCCAATAATGGCTAGCAAAACTAGAACATGATGTAACCTCACTTTGCAAGTCTCTGAAATACCCAAGAATCTTGGAAATCCTGAGCATGAT
The DNA here is from genome assembly GCA_948474755.1 of Ctenosaura bakeri. Classification (NCBI taxonomy): domain Eukaryota; kingdom Metazoa; phylum Chordata; class Lepidosauria; order Squamata; family Iguanidae; genus Ctenosaura; species Ctenosaura bakeri. The sequence goes on along the minus strand of CAOLHI010004133.1, from coordinate 131,305 downwards.
AATGAAAAGATAGCATAACTTCCTCCCTTTGAGACAAAATTGTTGTCTTAGCTACAGCTGCATATGCTCTGTAACAGCTACTCTCTGCTTAGCTATTCTTTTTATGCATTACACAAAGACAGGAACACAGAAACAGGGCACTGTGCCATAGCTCAGTGAGAGGAAAATATGCTGTCTTATTCTGGAACTGGGTGTGGTTCTGGACTTCTCTAAGAGTTCTTTCACTGCTGGACACTGACACAAGTTAGTCCTATAGCATGAACTGTACTGGTGGCAAGTAATGCAGCAGATGATCCCACAGCAGAAAAGCATTCCAGCCCTTTCATTGGAGCTTTTAGTTCCTCTGGACAAAGTCGGAGCAAAGGATTACTGTTTTGGGTCTCGAATTCCCATTATACGCATTTACATTTTAGTAAATGCGTTAAGCATAGGGAGGACCAAGAGAGTAATTTATTTATTATTTATTTATTGTATTTGTTAGGCCACCTTTCTCCTAGAAATTTTACAACCTGCCTAATGCTGCGAAAACCTGGGTTAGATTGTCAGATTATTTCCCCGCAGAAACGTTTCGAAGCTTCAATTAACTTTAAGCCAAAAGGGAGCCCTTGTGATTGACAGATCACAGGTGCCTTTGCCTGGTTCTTGCAGTCGGGATTGTTTTTCCATAAAAAAAATAGTTTAAATGGGTTGGGGCTCTACAAAAGATGAGGAACTGTATTAAAGTTGTAGCCGCATTGAAAAAGATGAAACCAATGAGCTAAACAGTAAGAAAAACTGAATGTTATCTTTAGAGGTTGTTTTTGGCAGCCCATAGCTAGTTTCCAAGGAAATGCACCTTAACTCCCTAACTGCAGGAGTGAATGAAAAATGAAACTTCCCATAGAGTAGTTAGAGGGCACTTTACAAGAGAAAGGGAGTAAATACAAGAGATAAGGGAGCAAATTGGGACTTCAGATGTAGACTCAGTGGTGTACCTTGGAGTGTCCAGAGGGGTGGCGGAGGGAGGGTCACAGGTGGGGCTATGTCACCTGGGGGTGGGTCTACATCACAGGGGGGCATGGCTATGTCACCCAGGGGTGGAGCTACATCACAGGGGGTGTGTGGCTACATTATGTAGGTGTGGAGCTGCAGCGCTCCAAAACAACTTGCCGCCAGGGGCAGTCCACCTCCATTGCCCCCCTCATTCCTCCCCCATTGTGTAGACTGACATTTTGAAGCAGGAATTTAGGGAATGGAAGCAAGAATTTAGGGAAGTGAAGCAAGAACTTAACTGAAATGGGGGACAGAAGGAAGAAAAACAGAAGCAGATACAGAGAAAGATACAAAAGTAGACATGGAAGCCAAACAAGGAGAAAGCAAGAAGAAACAGAAACAGAGTTCTTCCTTTTGGTGTGATTTATGATCTGGATAGTTTGGTTAATAAAAGAGAGATCATGTCTCATGGAGAAGGGATTGAGATATCTATGCAAACTGAACAAAATGAAAATAAGAAAAAGAATGTTGTTTCAAGACTGTAATTTTTTGGAGTCAGATGTGAGGGCTGATTTACCTTGTGAAATTGATGGAGAAAAAAGTATGTTTAAAATATAGATGCTGTGAAGTGGGGGATCAAATTTAAAATGAAGATTAAAATAGACTAATGTAGTATGGATTTAGCATGATAAATGGGTTAGGTTATGAATTCTGTAATTGCCTATAGATCATAAAGTGATAACGGTCTTTAGAATACAAAATGGTGTGGATGTATTTAGGACATGGGCAGGTGTGGAACTATTTACTAGTGAAAATAACAATTAAATTAGTTGGCAGTATTTAGAAAAAATAGTTGTCTTATTATTTAGGATTATTGGGGTTATTTACAAGGTTTTTTTTTAATTATGCAAGCATGTTGTAATAGAATGAAACCAAAGTTGAAAGAAGGAATATGGATATGGTGTTAGGCATGTTAACAAAAACAGATGTTTTCCTCTTTTTAGAATGTGTGAATTGGGGGAAAGATGAATAGAAAATTTTTTAGATGTCTTGTTTTTCTAAAGAAGCTAGGAATAGGGAGTATGTTAGATTCTGTCTAAAGGAAGCTGGAAGTGAATTTCTTCCTTTTCTTCTTCTGCTTTTTTTCTTTTTCCTTCTTTTTTTATTCCTTTTTATTTTTTTTCCACTCAGCTATAATTAAATTCATGTTAATCCCTAGATATCTTTGTGTGTTTAAATTCTTTTTCTTTCTATTTTTTCCCTTCTCCTTTTTTCTTTTTATATATACTTACTTATTTTGGAAAATATTAGTAAAATTTGATTACAAAAAGAAATACTAGAGGAACTGATGCCTTGTAGCCTCCACCTTAAAGCCACCTGGAGAGCCACGGTCTTTGCCTATTATCCAACCTCTCTTTGACATGACCCATGAAGAGAAATAAGTGGGATCTGCTTACCTCTGCAATGTGCTTTTAATGTCCTAGAGAAAAAAAGAAGAAAGGAAATATACTTTTGACAACTTGGTCACAGTGTGACTGAAACATGGTGCTACACTGCTCAACAAAAGCTGCTCAATTGGAATGAAACACAAAACAAAACTGCAACTGCTGGAATGTGGTAAGAGTCCTCCGCCTGTAAACAGCCAAATACAGAAAGGGAAAGGAGGAGTTCATAAAGCAGGATGGTCAACTTGCAAAACTGCTGACATATAAGATGCACTTTTTTCCTTAAAAAAAAAATACTCTTTGAAAATGGGGTGCATCTTATACACTGGCAAATATGGTAATTCTAAAAAATAGGGAATGAACTGGGAGCCAAAGTTCTCCTTGCCCATGTAAGGAGGCAACAGGAAGGGATAGTGGAATCCAGGTGAGGCACTCCTTACCTTCTCCTCCCATCCTGTGCATTTTCTCTCCTATGGCTCAAGAAAAACTCCTAGGGCCCAAGAAAAAGGTGCAGCACTCTTTTCATTCCCTTCCTCTCCTGGTGCAGCATTCTTTTTATTCCTCTCCTCTCCTGGTGCAACATTCCTTTCATTCCCCTCACCAGGAAACAATTTTTTTTTCCTTGGAAAATACCCCTTGAAAGTGGGGTGTGTCTTATATGCCAGTGCGTCTAATACGTCAGCAAATACTGTATGTTTATATCACCTTGGTTGTGGCAATGGAACGTCAATTTATGGAATAACTGGTTTTTGTATTTCAGCTCTGCATTTCCAAGTTTTACATCTTAGAACTACAGGACTTTTTGTCTTAGATTGTATAGCAACAGATTCTGAGAATCAGTGATGCCCTGAGATTGACCGCATGAATTATGGGGTGAAGAGACTATAGACTTTGCTTCGGCAAAGCCTTTGTTGGGTGCTTCATTGGTAAGCAGGTGGGCAGAGATAAACCATCTATTTCTTTCTCAGCCAATTCATTCATCTATCCTGGGTGTATCTGCATGTTTTTTCTGTTTTTCTTATTTTAAACATGCAATTCTTGCTAAGTTTCTAAATTCTTGCTAACTAGACAATGGAAACCATCTCTGAGTACTCCTTGCTTAGGAAAACCCTATGAAATTTGTGGGGTCACCACAAGTCAACAAGCAACATGAAGGCACATCCTTTCCTTTCCCTTCATATGCAATGCTTATTTTCAAAGTTGGCCCCAAGAAAGTGGGACAGAGGAGAATCCAAATGTGTGCTGGAAGCAGAGTGTAATGATGCTTGCAGAAGGGACTATAGGCCTACACAGGGCAAAAACGATAGACAGGGAGAGGATGGGTTACCTGGTGTATCTCCATTTGTTCTTATCTATTTGGAGTTTCTTATGTGTTTATGTATCTGTTAAAATATTTATATCCAGTCTTATACCATACAATCTCAGGGTGGCATACGATAAAATCTGCTTAACCAAATTAATCAAAATGAATCAGTAAGAATATATTTTAAACTGACAAAAAAGCATATTAAACAATTTGACAAGTTAAACAAGATAATTAAAACCAGCTAAAACAGCTGAAAACACCAAAACCATTGAGGCATGTTCAGATATGAATACACAGTGGGCCCTGGGTTACCTCTGGGGTTTGGTTCAGGATTCCCCAAAATCGATGGATGCTCAAGTCCCATTATATACAATGGCATAGTAAAATGGCATCTCTTATATAAAATGACAACTCAAACAACTGCCAGAGAGAGCCTGAGGGTCTGTCAAAGAGCAGCAGGCTACAGCAGGTTATGCCTACATATCAGTGTAATGCTTTGCTTGTGGCAAAATCAAGTTTTGCTTTTTGGTTTTTTCCCCCCTAAGTATTTTCATGCCATGGTTAGCTGAAACTCTGGATGCAGAACTCATGGCTATGGAGGCCACAAGTGCCCAACATGTTTTTACTTAGTGCTAGAATGATGATAGCATTCATGCTAAATGTCTCCAAGGGGATTGTACTCCTCAATATGAGGGGCACAACAGAGAAGGTTCTCTCCCACAGCTTCCATAGGAGGAACACAGAAGAGGGCTCTTCTGCACTCTTTGGGCAGGTATGTAGAAACCAAATATCCAAGTCATTTAGGCTTTAAATGACACCACAAGCACCTTGAATTCAGGCCCATAGCTTACTGTATTTGGTGGCATATAAGACACACTTTATTTGCTAAAAAATACCCTCTGAAAATGGAGTGAGTCTTATACACTGGCAAGTATGGTACCACTAAAAACATAGGGAAGAGAGGGGTAGCAAAAGGAGTTCTTGCTGCCCAGGCAAAACAAGAAAGGAAGGGGTAGATAGAGGAAGCTTGGTGTAGTCAGTGGCATAGCTTGGCGTGGGGGCTGGGCGGGGCTATGTTGCACATGGATGGGGTGATGGTGCATGTGGGAAGGGCAACGGTGCACAGAGGGGCAGGCAAGGAGTGGCAGTGCCCCCCAAAATGTGCCACCAGGGTGCACTACCATCCTCGCCCCCATCCCTATGCCATTGGGTGTTGCACTCCTTACCTTCCACTCTTCTCCTATGCACTTTGACTCTGCTGTGAGTTCTCCTTGCAGAAGCAAAACAGGAAGGGAGGAGGTGGGGGAAGCCTGGTGCAGCACTCTTTTCATTCCTCTCCTTTCCTATGCATTTTGTCTCACCAGGGAACTAAAAAAAAAAATACTCCTTGAAAAGCATCTTATATGCTGGTGTGTCGAATATGCTAGCAAATACAGTACCTTACACCATCCCCATTCAGGTTTTCAATGTTGGCTTGCAGTGTTTTTGCCCATCTATTAAATATCTAGCGTACTCCTCTATTCACCCTGAGACATCTAGGAAAGCCTTTGTTATTCTTGCTGTGTGCATTCAAGTTGTTTCTGACTTACAGACACCCTAGGGTGAAGCTACCATGGGATTTTCTTGGCCAGATTTGTCCAGAGGGGGTTTTTGCCATTGCCTTCCTCTGAGCCTGAGAGTGTGAACTGCGACTCAGTGCCTAAGAAAGCTGGAGACACTTTCAGTGCAATCTGCTGCACGGATGCCCTACAGTATAGTTCCAATATTTTAAGTGGGTTGCAGATGTAAGGCTGCAACCTCAGTCAGCAACTACCATTTTACAAAGGTCCATCTCATTTTGTTTCATGCATAGGCTAGACAAGCATGGATGGACAGAAAGCAACTTAGGGTCTACTGGTAGACTGCTAAGTGATTTAGAGTAGATTGGCAAGGATTTCTGACTTCCAATTGTGTAAGGATAACAACAACTGAAAAGAACAGCTGGCTGGGGGAGAGGGTGACCAGTAATGGATTTTTGTATGAAAAGGCTTGTCAGTTTAATCCAGAAATTTGTTGATCACAAATTTCTGGATTAAGCCTGTGCAAATCTATTCCTTCATTGTTTACATATGTCCCCTCACTATCATGCACTTGGTTTCAGCTGCTGGAACTGAGGGTTCATGTAAAAAATTCAAGGGAGACCCCTCAAGCTAGTAGGCCCCTAAGGCAGACCTCATCTGCAGAAGCTCAACTTTCAAAAAGAATCCAACAGCAATACGTAGAACTAGATCAGACTAGTCCACTATAAATTGGCATTGAAGTGCTCCAGTGTGTTAACAGACATGTCCTTGGCATATCATGTATGGCTGAAGGTGGCACACAAACGTTTAGAGGCTGCCTTTCCTCTTACCTGCAGAAATTCATTTGCTGGCTGAAGACACTTCTTCTCCATATCCTGGATTGTATAGTCAAGATAAGAGAGTTTTTCTGAGAGTTTGAGCATGTTATCATCTCTTTTCCTTGCAATCTCCTTCTCTACCTCTTCAATCTGAGCCAGCAGGTACTTTTCTTGTACATCCAAAAATACACGAAGTCGTCTGAACTCCAACTCTGTCTTTTCCCTATCTGCTTTTGTCTGCTTCTGCAATGCATAGATTTAAAGAGAAGAAAAGTGGCTCAATATCAGGAATACCATCAAGTACTGCAATTAATTTCAAGGAGGACACTAGGAGAAATCCATGGGAAGATATTCTTGACTTTTCAAAGAGATCACATGAACTGTAAGGAGCAAAAAGTTGCCTGAATATTATTCAGTCTGTTCAAACGTATCCTCAAATATTCCACAGATGAAAACCAGGACATATATGTGTCAAGAATATCAGAACTTGGTGAAGATGGCAAAAATTATTAGTGAGGAAGAGGATAGAAGCTAGGAAAGGCTACAGCAGTTTCCTTGTGCCTGAGCCTACTAGGAATGGCAAGACTCTACCTCTTCACACCTCTTCCCCTGCGGATAAGTGAGTTGAGTGCAAACTACATCGAACTCAGTTTGCAGCAGCTGAAGTAAACTGAGCCCAAGAGGGGAATGTTGGAGGAGAGAGAAACTGTGACATTTTAAAAGCAGTTTGAAAAGCTGGAAGACAAAGGAATTGATCAGGACTAGCTCTGCCAAATTGGGACAGTTGGATGATATGTCCCAATTTTGTTTTAGGCCTGATTACAGGAGGGAAACAACCATGGTTGTCCTTTGTGGGTGGCTAATGCTGAAAATGGATAAAGAGAATGTTTTTCTTGGATTTTTCTGTCTTGTAACATTGAGCAAGTTATGACTGTCTGGCTGTAGAGAGCCTTTTAAGCACAGTCCTGTCTGGGAAACTGAAGGCGAAACCTGGTAAGGCAGAGGCTCTGTGGACTGGTGGCTGTCAGGTCCAGGAAATGGGTAAGCAACCCATTTTGGATAGAATTGCACTCCCCCTGAAGGAGCAGGTGTGCAGCTTGGGAGAATTCTTAGATCCATCCCTCTCATTGAAGGCCCAAATGGATCCTGGAGCTCAGGTGCTTGGCACCAGTTTTAACTGGTGCATCAACTGTGGCTTTTCCTAGACAGAAATAGCCTAGCCACAGTAATCCACAGCAGTGGTAACGTTCCAATTAGACTAATCTTAGATCCATACCTGTTACTGGAGCCCCAAATAGATTTTGTGACTCAGAGTGCTTGGCATCAGCTTTAACTGTCTCTTACACATGCCTGTTTGAAGATTAATGTCTGCCGGGGGCAGGTCCTCCTCTGTGTTCTACCAGTGAGATCAATACACTTTGTTGGGGCATAGGAGAGGGCCTTCTCAGCCATGGCACCCCAGCTGTGGAATGCCCTCTTCCTGAAGGTCCAACTGACACTTGCACTTATGTCATTTAGGTGCCAAGCTGTTCGGCAAAGCTTTTAGGTCTCATTAATTCAACACAAATGCAGGTATGCATAGTTTTAAACTCTGTTTTAAACCTTTTATTGCTGGAATGCCAACACATCCCTTGAATTGGGAGGTGATTACTCCCAGATCACTCTCTCTCTCCCTCTCCCTCTCTCTGTCTCATACGTACATCACCCAAAACTGCAAAACACCACATATACAAAGCATGTACAACCTCCTCCATCTGTTCACAAAACACACATGCCTACAAAATATCAGATGAACACAGGAGGCAAACACACAAAATACACCCACTAGATGCAACATTCCCCCACACAGAAAATACTCACCTGCTCCATCTCTTCTCCTTCTGCCTCTGTGACATTGCTCTTGTTGCCCCAGTCACCACTTTGTCGGCCTCCCCACGATCAGTCTGCCAACCCACAGCCACATCTCACACCCTCTCTGTCCAACAATCACCCTACTGGTGCTGCCATCCCCCAGTTTAAGACTGTAAGGGCTTCTTCCTTTTTCAGTTTTTGTTGAACATTTTTTCCTGGGTGATTGAGCACATTGCCAAATACCAGCCTCCAATCACCCGAGAACTAAAGGGATCCTGAAGAAAGAAGATGCAGCTGGAAGACAAGGCTTCATTTTACTTTTTGTACTTGTTGCTATTTAAATGGGCAGTCACATCATTATATGCTGAGGAGCAAAGTTTCCTTTTAGAGCAGGGGCGTCAAACTCAATTTCATCTTGGGCTGCATCAGCATTATGGTTGCCCTCAAAGGGCCAGTTGTATCTGTAAACGACTATATAAGTGTATCTACTCTTTTATGATATTAAATAATTGCCTCTGCATTATTACTGGTTTTAGTAATTACTAGCTCTGAAACTAGAAGTCTAGGAAAAATAATGGCAAGCAGATGTTCAAGTGTACAACTACTGTGCAATTTATTGAAAAATGAGTTTTGAAAACAGAAAGTTATTTTCTTAATCATCAGACAAATATTACCAAGCATGGTTTACTACATTAACTTGGTTTAACTTTTTGGTCCCAGTTGAGAGCCTCTCTGTGCCTCTTTCTGCCCCCCTCCCGTGGCTCTTTCTGGTCCCCTGCCGTTCTCTGTACCTAGTGAGCCTCATTCCCATAATGCGGGCCCAGAAGAAGGGCTCAGCAGCCAGCACTCGCAATCTACTTCTACTTCTGACTGTTCCTCTGTCCAATTCTCGTGAGCTGCATGGAGCATTGCCATGGTAATCTGTAGCAACACTTTGATGCCCAGACTTGGATAGAGATCAATCAGAAGTAGAAGTAGATCGGAGTGCTGGTGCTGGCCCCTCTGCAGAATACCGGCAGCCGGTGGCCCGCAATGTGGAGATTGGGCTTGCCAGGCGAGGGGAGTGCCGTAGCTGCAGGAGAGGTGTGAGGGCCACATGAAATGACCTGGCAGGCGAGATTCGGCCCATGGGCCTTGTGTTTGACACGTGTTCTAGAGTCTCCTAGATTTCATATTCAGTTTTCCCAGATAACACTAATCCTTTTCACTTTCTCAAATGGCTACTTACAAGCAGGTCTTGGCTTTCCTTCTCTGTTTCTGTTATACACGTAAAAATTTCCTCTTGCAACTTCTTCAGACTCTGCAGACAACTTGCAATCTTTTCCTAAGGACAAAACAATTTGGTTCTTTTTTACAGGTGTAGCCCAATGGTGTACGAGAGCCAGGGTTCACATCATCAAAGTCCCAAGACCATGATATTTTCTGCCCCCCAGTTCCCTCTGAGTTTCTAGAATTATTTATTAATTAGTTGAAATATTTCTATCCCATCCTATATCAAAAATCTTAGGGTGGCATACAAGTAAAGTTTATGTAATAAGTGAAAAGAAGTAAAAAAGCTAGAGTTACTAGCTTGATAGATGAAGGGAATGCTGTGGATGTAGCATACCTCGATTTCAGTAAGGCCTTCGACAAAGTTCCCCATGACATTCTTGCAAAGAAGCTAGTAAAATGTGAGCTGGACAGGGCTACTGTTAGTTGGATTTGTAATTGGTTGACCGACCGAACCCAAAGGGTGATCACGAATGGCTGCTTTTCATCCTGGAGAGAAGTGACTAGTGGGGTGCCACAGGGTTCTGTCCTGGGTCCAGTGCTGTTCAATATTTTTATCAATGAGTTGGATGAAGGAATAGAGGGCATGCTCATCAAATCTGCAGATGATACCAAATTGGGAGGGGTTGCTAATACGCAGAGGACAGGATCAAAATTCAAAATGACCTGGATAGATTGGAGAGCTGAAGGGCCAGGCAAACGACTATAAATTTCTCCCAGATATAAAATTTAATTGTCCTGCATTATTAGGTTTTAGAAAAAATGGAATCGGGAAAAAAAAGGAATGGGGGTACAACTACTGGCTTTATTGAAAGAGTTTTGAAAGGGAGATTTTAATCAAGACTTTACCAAGGACTACATAATTTGGAATTTTTGGTCCAGCTTGGGCCTGTCGGCAGCCCACACCAAGGGCAATTCTCGGCTGCCTCAACTAGGAGTATTGCCTAATCGAGGAAGGGCTCGGGCACCGCTCTACTTCTCTTTGGTTGACCCTGCATCTTGAATACTTGCCATGGTTCTGTAGAAACCGCCCAACTTGGAAGGATATTGACAAAGGGGAAAAGCAAGTCCGAGGTAGGGTGACCAGAATGGCAGCCGGGGCCTGGGAAGGCTTGCCCTGGGGGGATGCCCCCTGGGGAGAGGTGGGGGACTGAAAGCCCGGGCAGAAGAGATTGGCTAGGCCCGGGACACTGATAGCCCTGTTTCATTTTAGTTTGAAACTTAATGCCACGTAAGAGGAACGAGGGGGTCTTGGTTTCTTCTCTGTTTCTGTATCCCACGTAAAAAGCAATGGATTCAACTCTGCGGGAAAAGAGATTGAAACCTTTTCCTAGGAAAGAACTTTGGTCTTTTCAGGTGTGCCCAGCAGGGGTAAATGAGCCAGATTCCTCGGATTAAGTGGCAAGATCATGGATTTTTCGCAAGTTCCTCTGACAATAGTTTTATTATTGATTAATTAATTTATGGTTTTCCTGCATGGCAGAAATCTTAGGGTGGATACAAGTGAAGTTATATAATAATGAAAAGATGAAAATTAATAATTTTTTAAAAAATATACTAAAACCAAGCACTGGTTCTCCTAGACTAATGATAAATCCATAACTAAAGATAAACCCTTCCAACAATAGTGAAAAGAGCTGTTAACCTTTCTTGGGAAAGGGAAAAACCCAAGAATACTCTGGAAATATTGAAAGACCTAAGAATCACAGGGGTTGCAACACTTTGACATGGACATCAGTCTGGCTAACATTAAATAATGCAAGGACTTGATGCTTGAGGGAGCAGATCTAAGATTTGGATGGCATGCACATGTTTGGTACAAAAAAGGCTAAAATTAATAAAGAGTTCTCAAACCACTTTATTCAAAAACCATTCCTCAGAATTTGGGTAAACTTTAAAAACAAAACAAAAATTTTTGTCCAGAAAATTTCATTATGGGATTTCTTTTTGCGGGATAAGCAAATTTCCCTTCCGGGGACGAAGAAAATGGAAGGGGAAAGTACCAACTGGTGACATATAAAGTTCTACTGATTCAGGAGAAAGCAAAACAGACTATGAAGAAAGCCAGGAGAACAGCTATTTCAACTAGGTTATAAGAGTTATTGGTTCCCACATATGCAGCTAACCAACAGATTCAAAATGGATTATAAATTAGAAGGATTTGAGTTGGCCAACATCCAAATGAATTTGAGAAAATAGTATTTGGAGATCCCTGACATATGACATCCAGAATTTACAAATTATTGCTTCAACTAAACTTACAGGCTGAAACAATCAAAGAAGTGATGATTATTTTGGCAAGAAGTCTGGGTCACACAATTGAGCTAGAACATTGAGAAGATTCATGGAAGAAAACACCATTCACAGCCTCACAAGATCTCAATTGTCTCAAAATGTTTTATCGTTGATATCTAACCTCTGCCAAATTAGATAAAATGTATAAGACAGGTAATAGCAAATGCTTGAAGTATATATGTGTTGGACATGTCACTAATTAAGAGTTTCTGGGAGAATATACAAGCAGCAACGTCTGAGATATTCAACTACCGTCTGTTTTAAAAACCCTCAAATTTTTCTTACTAAACATTCCCTAAAAATCTAGAGGTTTTAACAACAAAATATTGGAGAATCTTGTTATATATAACAGAGCTGCCACAATAGAACTAGCCAGTTCGTGGAAATGTCCAGATGTTCCAAAATTAGAAGCATGGCTAAATAAAATGTTTGACACGATGGATCTAGAGAAACTTTCACAACATATTATGGAGAAGACAGCCAATGTATTAGAAGAATGGTTACCAGTTACAAATTTCCTCAAACAGAAATGGCAAGATCTGGTAACAGATTGAACTTACAGATGTATTAATATTTGACAGACTATTCACTATTTTAGTAGTTTTTTTCTTATATCTAAATGAGGAAGAAGAAAATGAGGCAGAGTTATTTGAGTTAGAAATTAAAGTTTATGGGGACTTGAGGTAAAATACACAGGAGTATAGCAACTCAAAATAAGGGTAAGGAGGAAGGTAGAATTAAAAAAACCTGCACCCATTGATTGAGCGCTGGAAGAATATGTTATTTCTGATAAATAGATGATATTGAAATACCTCAAAAGTGAGCAAATGTTTCTCTTTTCTTTTCTTTTTGTAAGTATCTTTTTTCCTGTTGGACTTTGTTGTTTCTTTTTCACTTGCTATCTGTCCCCTTTTTAAATAAAAATATAGAACAAAAGTTGTTTCTGATTTATGGCAAATTTAAGGCAAACCTGTCACAGGGTTTTCTGGGGCTGAGGGTGGACATGCCCAAGGTCACCCGCTAGGTTTCTATGGCTGAGTGGGGAATCCAACCCTGGTCTCCAGAATCATGATCAAACCACTGTACCACACCGGCACTTGAAATACTTGCACTCCACTTTTCTTACAATCTGGCATTAGAACTAAGTTGGGAATCACACAACCCAGTCCTTCAGGCGCTGTTAGACTGCAATTCCAGCACTCCTCACCATTGGCTATTTTGGCTAGGCCTGCTGGGAGTTGCAGTCCCAACATGAGGAGGGCCACACAAGTGCTACCCCAGTTTAGACCCTCTAAAGACACAATTTAGATTTCACTTTTCCCCATAGTGTCAAGGATTGAATCATTTGATGATCTTAAACTGACCCATAAGAACTTCTAATGAGGCTCCTCCCTGGCTTGGTGCCTTTTCTTTGTTCTGAGAGGGAGCCATTTTGGACGTCAAAGACTGACTGTGGGAGATCCCCATCTCTGCACATGATTACTAGTAAATTTAGTAATTCTTGGAACAGTTTGTTTTGGGGCAAGGTGTTCTAAAATTAAACTGCTTTTATATTTATTAAAAGCAGCATCTTTAACCACATATGTGGCGTTATAAGTGTAATTCTCAGCCTGAGAGCTCTAGTACCTCATCAGACTACAGATCCCAAGAGTCTATAGGATGCTGCTGTAGTGGCTCAATTTCCAGAAACCAGAGACGCTCGGATTGGAAAGCAGGAGTTTATTCAGCCAGCTGGACTCTGGCGGAATCCTTCCCAAAGACCAGAGTCCTGCCCATTGGATTTTACAGTCTTTATATACTGTAAATTTCAAACTATATATTATAAACAATTGCAGCACAAGTCATTTTGACATTTCACTTCCCCATCTCTTCCTCGTCCTCGCTGATAAGCAGGAGAACCTTGCCTCAAGCGGACTCTGTCCCAGCCTTCCTGTTGTTGACGTCTGTTAGGACACCGGTTGCCCAGCAAGGTTTCCTGCTTAACCCTTTCACCGCCATGGCAGTTAAAGTGGAATCATAGTGCTATACCCCAGGACATTTCAGTCCAACCATCCAATTTCCACTTCCTCTCCCTCAGTGAACATCCTGCAGCTGGTGGTTTATCTGGTGTAAACAATGCCAAGGCCAGCCCTCCTCCTCCCCCAGGGCCTCCTCCTCTGCTGCTAAATCTTCTAGCACAGTTTTTCTGCACCCTCAAGAGCACCCATGGCATGTACCTCACCTGCCCCACCCTAGATAAGCCTCTGCCTGTAGCACAGGTTGGGCTTTCTCCTCAACCTCAGTCCATTATAAGTCTTCCCCTGCTAGGGTTTTCCCTCCATTCTGAGCCTCTAATGGGGCTCTTCCCCACACAGATACCATCTTCTTGTTCACAGAGGGAGCCATTTTGGACACCCAAAGGCTGGCCCTGGGAGATCTGAGCTCCCCATTTCCGCATATGATTACTAGTAATACTCCTTAGAGCAATGGGACTGTAGAGACTACCAAGAAATGCCATTAGGCCACAGTGACTACTTACCTTGTAGTCAGGAGGGGCCTCTTCCAGAGGAATCACCTCATGGCCTCTGTGCTCCTTGGCTCGGTCACACACGAGACAGATGAGGACTTCGTCCTCTTTGCAGAAGAGTCTCAGCGGCTCCTGGTGCTTCCCACAGACTCTCCTCTCTCCATCCGTCCCTTTCCCCTCCTGCAGCTTCTTGGCTATTTCCACCACATTGGCCAGCTGTCGATTTGTAATAAAGTTTTCTTCTTGAAAGAGTTTTCCACACTGGGGGCAGCCAGCTTCTCTTCCCACCTCTCTGCAGCTCTGGCTCAGGCAGCTCCGGCAGAAATTGTGCCCACATTCTGCAATGGTGACCGGGTTGTTGAAATAACCCAGGCAGATGGGACAAAGAAGTTCAGCACAGAGATCCTGGGCATGGTCTCCAGCAGCAGCCCCTCCAGCAGCCATGGCTACCTGGCAAACAAGAGAGCATAAAGGCTAGTTTCACTTTTAAGCAACTGGGTGTTTCCCTTACTGGAAACCACTGGAGGCCTCTGCTGACAGGAAACTGGCTGGAGGTGAAAAACTGAAGCTGAATCTTCTGATAAGGATGGTTGTGGGTTTCTTTTTATTTGTTTATTTATTTTACAGGCATGGGTATTATTTTTACGGAATGGATATTATTTCTGTGTCATTTAGAAAAAGAACAATTTCATATGAAGTGAGGATGGAAGCAAACTTTCATTCCAGCTCCTGAATGCTTTAAGAGAAAGAAAGCAAATACTTCCCAAACACGCCTTGTCTACCCATCTAGCAGCCAATCACAACCTTCAGCACCCTCCCTCCCCACCTGATTATGTGAGAATATGTGGTGTTTGTGCTAGCAAAGGGCGTGGGCTAGTCACGAAATTAGCTATCGCTATTAGACAGGGATGATATTCTGGAAATATACCCTCCAGCATTTCACAGATGAAAATCAGGAGATTTGCAGCCAAGCAACACCAGAGTGTGGTGGATATGGCAGAAGTTATTTTTTTATATATTTTTATTAACATTTCACATACTTAAAATTACACTTCTATACACTGTTTATATCACTTTAGATACATTCTTGTTCCCTCCCAATCCTCTCTAGAATTCCTTATTATTCCTATGTAATTGTACTACATCTTTATACACCAAGATTCTTGTTTGTTTCTGCATTCAGTCTATTTCATCACATCAGTCTATTTGTTCCATCTTTAAATCCTCTTACATACTATTCACATGTAATCACATTTCATTCAGCATATCATACATTATTTTCTCATGCATCTTTTCTCCACCAATGTATTGTTTCATTACAAGTCAGTTACCCAGCTTTTATACCTCTCAGTTGTTCCCATTCTCTTTCTATTTCATCATCTGTGATATGGCAGAAGTTATTGATGAGGAAGAAGATAGAAGCTAGGACAGGTGTTGGGAGTGGCAACCTTTGCATGCCTAATTAAATGGCTAGTTTGTTTGCATGTCTATTGTAAGCATAGAGAGATAGTCTAGAGAGAACTTCCTGTTTGTTGGTTAACACCTCTTCCTCCAGCACATACACATTCTTTGTTTTTAAAAGGTTCTCTTGCCATTTACTCCTCCCTTTTGTCTTCGCCTTTTGACCTGAAAGCATGCTCTGAGCTCGTCTAACAGGGTTCATTGGCAGCAAGCATGTGAGTGCTTTATTTTTCTTCCTACCTTCTTCAAGAATTGAACCTGTGTCGACGATGCACAAGATTTTGTTACTAAACTCTTTTATATTTTTAACCAAACTGCTTTTGTGTTTATTTTGAGCTAGATTAAATGTGTTTGGGGTGGGGTTAAAGAAGTGGGACTGGTGATCTGTTCAATTTCCGTTTTTCTGCAATTACTAAAATACTCTGCTGCTTGAGAGTCTCATTACCAAAGTCTCTCAATTTCCCCAACAGCAGGATGCAACAGTTTGCTTTTAACTGAGCCTACAGGGAAGGCCAAGCTTCTTCCCCCGCCTCTCTTCTCCTGCCCAAGCTGAGATATTGGGGTGCAAACTACTTTTGCACTTTGAGCTCAGTATGCAACACCTAAGGACAAAGGAGAAAAGTGGGAGAAAGTGACAGAGAAACTGGGATGTTTTCAAAGCATCTGAAAAAGCAGGATGACAGAGGATTAATCAGGACTCTTCCTACCAAATCTGCCAGTTAGTATTGAAACGTGTAATTAGATTTTTTGAAATAGAAAACTTAGGTCATTTCCGCACGAGACTGTTATAGCGCTTTGATTCCACTTTCAACATCCTATGGAATCCTGGGGCTTGCAGGTTCTGGAGGGGCCGGCCGGCCGTTCCCGAAACTGGAAACCCCAGGATTCCATAGGATGTTGAAAGTGGAATCAAAGTACTATAACAAGTCTCCTGTGGAAATGGGCTCTGTTATTTCTTTGGGAACTCCTTGCTGGGATAATCTGGGTGGAAGAATCCTGCATTGTTTTAGAGCTGCCTGTAATTCTGGCTTCTCTGCATAAAGATAATAAATCTGGAAGGGATCTGAAGGGCCTTTTGGTCCATCCTGCTGCCATGGAGAAACACACAATTGAAGCAACTCACAAAAGGTGGCCATTTGACCTCTTCCCAAAGAAGGAGATTCCCTCATTCTCCCAGCCTGTCTATTCCATTGTCAAACAGCCCTCATTGTCAGGAGGTTCTTCCTGAGGGCATTAACCAAAAGATTTAAATTACAAGAGGAGAGTCCACTGAAACATTAGGAAGAACTTCCTGAAGTTGATTTGTACCATGGTCGTTATTTAATGAAATGTACTTGTGTTCATGGAGTATGGTGTCAGGGGTCTTGATTAACAATTAGTACAAATAACGGATATCAGGATTTTATGTATTTTTAAAAACTGAAACCGTTCATAAAAGTGCAGTCAGCCCTCCACATTTGCAAGGGTTAGGGGCACAGGAGCCCAGCAAAAGTGGAAAACTGCAAATATCAAAATGTCTGTGTGTATGTGTGTATGTCTGTATGAAGGGGGAGAAAGAGGCTGAGGCATCATGGGCAGAACTGACAACCAGGGTCCAAGCCAGGTCAGAGAGAAGTGGCCATATAGGCCCTATACTTCCTCTCCCTCACCCACCTGCTAACTTGAATGTCTGTGTTGGGGGTACTGGGAGAGGGTTTATGGTGCTGAGAAATTGGGCTGTGAGGTGTCCTTAGCTGGCCAGGTAGTGGCTGGTGGAGGAGGACCAGAGGCAGGTTTTTAAAGGGCTTCACGGCCTGGTCAGAGCCACCGAGACGGAAGGTTCCACCCAAAAAAGAAGTACCTGAGGTGGTGGCTGGAAATAGGGGTTGGAGAAACAGGCAAATAATCAAGGCCATGAAAGTCAAACCTGCAAGTGTGTGTGTGGGGTGTGTGTCTGTACTACTGTTCCCATACAAAGAGACAAATCCTACCATGTTTAGTAGGTCTCTAAATTGCCCTCTCTAGAAAAGTTACTAGTTCTAACTAAAAAATTCTAAATAGAAATAGTGTTGTGTGTTTTTAATGTTTTCTGCTCTACAGAAACAGATAATGGCCTTTTGAGTGGAATAAAAATGCTAATGAAAGTCAAATATATTGACCGATAAGAATGTATTTATTAAGAAGAATGAAGCAAGGAACAAATCAGATAACTATACAATTTAAATCTCAAAACAACAAAATGAAACAGGATGGCATCAAATAAATCAGATATCCACTCAGGATCTCTGGACTGTCTCATGCTTCAAAGCTGCTGCTGTTGGGGATGTTAGCTGCAGTTCCATCCCCTTCTGTCATCTTCAGTTTTTTGTTTGCTTGTTTGTTTTGCTTACACATTCTCCCTGAGCTCTCCTCAATCTTCCTCAATGAGATTTTCCACTCTTGCCCAGGGTTTCCTTGCATGCACGCAAGCCACGGTCTGCAGAATTTCCTAGGGCAGCTCTTTAGCAAACTGGAGGGGCCTATTGCCATGTACAGCATCCACCACAGCAGTCCTTTGGCAAATAGGCATCCCCACAGGGCAAGCTGGTCTGGGTGCAGTGTTTTGAGTGTTTGCAGTGTTTTGACTAGGGTACTTGGAGATTAGGGTTCACATCCCCACTCAGCCCTGGAAACTCACCTGTTGTCCTTGAGCAAGTCACACTCTGTCAGTCTACAAGGAAGGCAATGGGAAACCTCCCCTGAATAAATTTTGCCAAGAAAACCCTGGGCTAGCCAGAAATTAGAGCTGACTTGAAGCAACCTAGCAGCAATAATAACCCCAGGGCTACCATGCCGCCTTTGTGTCCCTAACTTTTATAATGGCTTGTATGGTTAGCAAGTGCACATGTGGTCTCATTACTTAAGTGTGCTTTGTATCTTAAAACCATTGAAAATCAGTTCCATTTCCATTACCAGTGAAGCAATGGCTGCTGGGTAGTACTAGGAGCCCCTGTCTCGATGTACCCCTGGTCCAGCAGTGCTTGTTGGTACATTGTACACCTTTAGGAAGAGAGTATCAGGTGGGCTTTTCCATTTGCAGAAAAGAAGGCATGAAGGTCTTCTCCGGAGAAAGTGAGTGCTAAGAAAGCAAAGAGGACTTCTTTATTGGCATCCAAAAATGTCATATGCCTCAGCTCTTCCATCAATGGGAGAGAAAGCAAATCATTTCCTTGAGAACTGCGGTGCCCCAGCCCAACTCCCCACTGCCCATATCCCTTGATCAGGATTAATATCAACATCACCCTTTCTTTTCTAAGACCTGCTTGCAATCCCTGCACCCCATTCCTCTTCATTTCCCACAATGACATCCCATTAATGTCTTCCTGACATGAATCCTTCATGCCCTAGGATAAAAGGCCATGCATCGAATTTCTCAGGACTGTTGGGCAGATCTTGGTAATCGTGTCCCCATCTCAAGCTTTTTTGAGCCTTAGACAGGATGTGTTTCTCCCTTTAAATACCTCTACTATGTAAGCTGTGATCATTGTGACTATAAATGCTCCTAACTTTCAGTATGTTTAAACAACAGCTGTTTAAACGGATTGTTCAGCAATATTTAATAATACTAACAATTCCATCTGGTTACAATGGAATTCCAATAGCTAAGTAACTGTAAAATGAAGTGTTCTCAACTTGATTCCCAAGGGGCTGGGGTGGCTGCTTTAGGGGCTTCCCATACCCTGCTTTAAACTGGCATGGCCCTCTTCCTCCTCCTCCTGCTCCTCTGAACTCGACTACATGATCCAACACTTCCACCAGTCCTCATCTTGTAAGAAAACCCAGGCATTTTAATTAGGGATGGGACGAATCCAGAATTTTCCAGATCCGGATCCGGATCCAAATCCCTGGAAGGTTCTGGGAATCCACAAACCTCATGAATCTCGAATCTTTTGAATCTTTTTTTGAAAAAGGGTTTAAAAAGCAAGGGAAAGAAGGATAATCTTGGGCATGACACCCTCTCTCAGCCTTAGCAAAAGCCTAGGCAAAGGCAAACCTCCTTTTAAAGAAATCTGGCCGGGACAGTTGTCATAGTTTTTTCTCAGGATCTCGCCAGATTGAAAATGACATGAAGGCCCTTTCTACACAGGCGGGAAAATGTGGATTAATCCCACATTTTCCTGCCTGTGTAAACAGGACCACTACAGTACAAAGATAATCTAGTGTAACTGTGATTTAGGAAAAAACTTTGATAGCACTAGATATCCCTTTGTGATATCAAATAATTTGACCTTTCCATGGCACCCTGGCTCATGTGTTTGCAAGGGTCCCCAGGAAACACAAACACAAGGAGCAGCCATTTTATGGCAGGAATTCCAACTTCCCCTCTCTCAGGCAGGCATTTCAAAGCCTTGGTTGTTGTTCCAGGATCTGGATGATCTATTCCTTTCATCTCACAAGATACCTGATTCGCACCGATAAATAAGAAGACCATAATAAGTGCCCATCAATTGGCACTTGGGCTGCATGATTGATCTACCATGGATGTTTTGATCCACTTCTAAGCCTTTTGGTGCATTTCAAAGCTAACTTTGTTCTCAAAGTTTATGACATGGATCGCAGAGACAATTTCTGTTATAAAAACCCCTAGTTCTGATAGTTGGGAGAGCTGCCTTTTGAGTTTCACCCCGCTTTGCTGCCAGTCTGTATAGCAAGCTCCCCAAGGAATCTTACTAAGTCTCATTTTCTTCAGCTGTTCAGGACTACGTGATCAGGTGTCGTATTACCTATTCCTAAAATTCATTTCCATTTTCCTATTTCTTATTTAGTTAGTGGTGTGTTTGTTTATTTGTTTACTTTTCAATAAAGCACTAATTGGTTTACCCTGAATTTGTTTGGCTCACTGGTCTGACCCCGTATACATTGGGCAAAAGATCCTGCTAAGTTACCCTGCCTCTAGCTAGCCATTGAGTCTGCTCCAGTTAATTTCCCCAATTTTGTGTTAATATTTGGTCATTTGGGCATCCTTCCCAGGACCCCCGAGAACCAGGGTAACACTAGGTCAAAACTGGATTTTCTTTGCATAGCTCCTTCTGGCATCCTGGAGTTTGTAGTTTGATAATGCACCAGCACACTTTGGCAGAGAAGGCTGTGACACCTTGTAAAACTACAAACCGCAGAATTGTGTCTGAAAGAGCTTTGCAAGGGAGCTCTGCAAAGGGATGTTTCAGCTGTCCTTGAAATCTCAAGCCTGTACCTTCCAGTCAAGTGCTGAACTTAAATATGAAATGTTCAATTTAAATATCTTAGAATACAAGCCCAGATGTAATTTCTGAAATTGTTAGCAAAGGCCATTATTAGTTCAAGGGAAAAACTCACCTACTTAGTGTCTCCCCTCATATGTCTGGGCTCCCAGGTCTTCAGGCATCCTGGTCTCCAACAATCTATTTGGTTGGCGGATTTGAAAGATTTGGTTTGCCTATTTTGGCACAGGGATTCGGATTCAGGAATCTCAAATCCTTGCCCAGGATTCGAGGATTTGGTTGGCCTATCCCTAATGTTAATAATTTGCCCAGACAGAAATTTTAGCTCTGAAAAAGAGGAAATGTTTGGGAAAAGGGAGGACGTACAAAAACTCTTGAGTAAGATGATGATGATGATCCTCTTTCTTTATGCTTCATTAGTGGCAGAGCTTAGAGTGTGTGGAGGGGGGAGGGAGGGAAGTGGGGCTACAGTGTGGGGAGCGTGGCCTTGGTGCATGGGGGCATGGCTGTGGTGCGTGGTGGCATGGCCAGGGCATGCGGAGGCGTGGCTGTGAGCCGAGACACCCCAAAAACATTGCCACCCGGGGCAAAGTCCCCCACACCTTCCCATTCCTACACAACTGTGCTCCACTTTTTTCTTGGTAGGGACTCAAAGTGACTTACAATAATTTAAACAAAAAATAGTTAAAAATCACAGAATGCCAGTTAAAACCCAAATTAAATGATCAAATAAGAAATAAAACAATGTCAAAATGATTAAAATCCAACCATTCATAAATTCTGCACAGTTAACAATGGCCAGCACCTTTTATCAGACAGACCATAATCACACATTGGATGCCTTCAGAATAAAAATGCCTTTGCTTGTCTATAGAAAGAAGCTAGGGAGGGTGCCAGTCTGATGTCTCTATGGAGGGAGTTTCAGAGTCTGAGAAGGCCCTCTCCCGTGTTCCCATCAGATGCACATAGGAAGGTGGTGGGATGGAGAGAAGGCCCTCTCCAGCAGATCTCAAAGCCCAGGCTGGTTTGTAAGGGAGAATATGATTCTTCAAATAATCTGGGCCTGAGTCATGTAGAGCTTTGAAGGTCATCACCAGCACTTTGCATTGTGCCTGGAAATAGACTGGCAAGCAGTGGAGCTCTTGCAACAAAGGTGTGTGTATGATCCCTGTAGCCAGCCCCAGTTAACAATCTGGCTGTGGCTCTTTCGACAAGCTGAAGTTTCCGAATATTCTTCAAAGGCAGCCCCACACAGAATGTGTTACACTAATTCAGCTGAGATGTAACCAAGGCATGTGTTACCATGACCAGAGTTAACAGTTCAAGGAACAGGAGCAGTGGGTGCACAAGCCTTAACTGTGCAAATGCAGTCCTGGCTACTGCTGAAACCTGGGCTTCCAGGCTCAGAGTTGAATTCAGGAGCACCCCCTGGTTGTCAATCTGCATCTTCAGGGGGAATGTAACCCCCATCTGACACAGGTTGAATACCTTTTCCCTGATCTGCTTTTTAAGTGACCAAGAACACCTCCATCTTGTCTGAATTAAGTGTCAATATGTTTGCCCTTACCCAGTCAATTACTGATGACAGGCACTGGTTTGAAGACCAAAACAGCTTCCTTGGTTATTGGTGGAAAGGAGTAAAAAAGATGGGTGTCATCTGCATACTGATGGCAGCAAACCCCCAAAACTCTGGACAACTTCTCCCAGTGGTTTCATGTAGATATCAAATAGCATGGGGGATGGAAGTGAGCTCTGAAGGACCCCACAGGTCAAAGAACAAGATGTCGAACAGGAGTCCCCCAGTATTACCTTCTGGGTTTGGCCCTCCAGGAAGAAATGAAGCCACTGTAAAACTCCTATCCCCACAAGGCAACCGAGAAGGATACCGTGGTCGATGGTATTGAAAGTTTCCAAGAGGTCTAGCATAGCTAACAGGGACATACCCCTCCTGTCTAGTTTCTGGCGTAGGTCATCCACCAAGGTGACCAAAGCAGTCTCAGTCCCATGTAATTGGTTGACTGACAAACCCAAAGTGTTCACCAATGGCTTTTCTTCATCCTGGAGAGAAGTGACTAGTGGGATGCTACACTGTTCTGTCCTGGGCCCAGTGTTATTCAACATCTTTATCAATAACTTGAATGAAGGAGTAGAGGGCATGCTGATCAAATTTACAGTTGGGAGGGGCTGCTAATAGCACAGAGGACAAGATCAAAATTCAAAATGACCTTGACATTGGAGAGCTGGGCCAAAGCTAACAAAATGAATTTCAACAGAGAGAAATGTAGGGTCCTATGCTTAGGGGGAAAAAAGCAGCACAAATATAGGATGGGAGACACCTGGCTGAACTATAGTACATGTGAAAGTGTTACCGGTATATTGCTGACATTATGGATACTGATCTCATAACACCTCCCAGTGGTTTCATACAGTACATGTGGAAAGGAGGTAGGAGTCTGAGTAGACCACAAGCTGAACATGAGTCAGCAGTGTGATACAGCAACCAAGAAAGCCAATGTAATTCTTGGTTGCATCAATAGGAGCATGGTGTCTAGACTGAGGAAGTTAATGGTACCACTCTATTCTGCTTTGGTCAGACCTCATCTGGAATCCTGTGTCCAGTTCTGGGCACCTCATTTCAAGAAGGATTTGACAAGCTGGAACTTGTCCAGAGGAAGGTGGCCAAAATGGTGAAAGGTCTGGAAGCCATGAGGAGCGTCATAGGGAGCCGATTAAGGTCTGCAGAAGAGAAGGTTAAAAGGGGACTTGGTAGCCATGTCGGTCTGCAGAAGAGAAGGTTAAGAGGGGACTTGATAGCCATGTTTAAATATTTGAAAGGATGTCATATTGAAGAGGGAACAGCCTTGTTTTCCACAAGGAGCAATAGATTCAAGCTACAGGGAGAGAGATTCCACCTAAACCCCAGGAAGAACTTCCTGACAGTCAGAGCTGTTCGGCAGTGGAATATGCTGCCTCTGAATGTGATGGAGTCCCCTTCTTTGGAGGTTTTTAAACAGAGAATGGATGGCCATCTGTTGAGTGTTGCTTTGATGTATGTTCCTATATGGCAGGGGGTTGGAGTGGACAGCCCTTGTGGTCTCTTACAACTCTATTATTCTATTATTCCATGAGTTTCGCTGAATAATTGTTAAGGGCAAGCAGTGACTATAAAAAGAGAAAGGGCTAGGATTAGTATTTCCTTGAATAACATTTATTTTATTTATCTCTGCCATTCCTCTAACAGTTCAGAATGGTTAACAATCACACATAAATCACATAGTTGACAATTTCAAATTACAAACTGGTAACATCATAAGTCTACAAATCACAAAGTTACAGGTCTAAAATTATAAATATTTTCTAACATATTCTAAGAACAATAAAAACAACAGTAGTAGACAAATCAATCCCTTCCTTTATTGTCTAAAAGCCTGTACAAATAGGTATGCTTTAACTATTTCCTGAGGACAGAAATCATGGGGGAAAATGGGACCTCTGATAGAAGGGAGTTCTGCCACTGAGGTGCCACCACCAAGAAAGCCATGCCAGGCATCTTGGCCCTACAGGACATCGCCAACAGAGCTTGCCATGCTGATCTTAAATCCCAAGCATCTTAGTAGTGGCCCAGGTGGTTCCTTAAGCATCTGGTTCTTGACTCATTTAGGGTTTTGAATGTTAATACTAATACTTTGAATTGGGCCCAGTGGTCCACTAGCAACCAGTGCAACTATTTCAGCAAAAGTGCCCTGTGCTCAGTTCTTCCTGCCTCTGACAACATTTGGGCAGCCCTCTTCTGCCTTGTTGCAGCCTCCAGATTGTTATCAAGAGTAGCCCCAAGCAGCTTGTAATAGTCCAGCGGGGAAGTTATCGGACTATTGTGTCCGGATTATCCTTTTCCAGCAATGGTCATAATGAACAAACCTTGCATGACCAGACACATTCTTGCCAATGAAGTCACTTGACCTTTCAGCAAAAGAGTAGAACTGAGGAGTGTTCCCAAACTGTTTTCCCACTCCATGCAGAATAGGCCATCTGCCTAATTCCTGGACCTGAAAGCCTCCCAACTGCAGAGCCTTGTCCAATCAGGCTTTAATTGGTCTTTTGGCCTGCATTCAGCCCATGGCTTACTCCAGGCACCAGACCAGCACTGGAACTGCCTTTTCTGACTCACATGGAACAGCCAAGTACAGTTGAGTGTTACCTGCATATTGCTGACATTGTGATACTGATCTCATAACACCTCCCAGTGGTTTCATATAGATGTTAAATACCACGGGAGACTAGCAAGAACCTAATGGAACCCCACAGTGGAAGTGCCCTGGAGCTCAGCAAAAGTCTCCCAATGCCACTTTCTGGTAATAACCTTGAATACAGGAGTGGACACTCTGTAATACAGTGCCTTCAATGCCCAACCCACTGAAGATACCAATATTAATGCTGTCCCCCATGTACAGTCAAGCTGTATGATGCACTGCATTATAAATTCTTAGCTAATAGTCAATAATTTCATTTCAACATTTTGTGTGTATACCTTTCTTTATAGGTGTACACCTTAATAAACAATAAATCCATGTGATCATGTTCACTAAAGAAACAAATCAAAACCATCATAATTTTATTAATAACTGAAAATCATAATATTGAGTCGATATTGGGACATACATAAGAGTTCTTTATGCAGAGTTACCATTATAGGGATACAAATAAGAGCCGTTCATTCAAAATGCTTTGGTTGTGTGTGTTCCCACATGGCAGGGGGTTAGACAAGATGGCCCTTATGGTTCCTTCCAACTCTTTGATTCTATGAATGATGTGGAACTGCATTCTATTGTAATCTGACTTACTAGGTACTTACTAGGTAATAATCCCCATAAAACAAAATGCAAGATATATTACATTGGAGTAATATATGTAATAAGTAATAAATAATATATTACAATGTAATAAGTAATATATTACATTGGAGTTAAGATTGATCTTAACTCCCCAGTAGCTAAACCTATCCTGGAATTTTGTAGTTATCTTAACTCTGTGCTGTATGCCATTTTCACAACAATTGTCCACAGAAACTGCACGAGATACAAGAGTGACTTTAAAAAGAAAAACTTCAAGTGATATAGGCTGCTCCTGCACAAAGTTCTCTGCTCTTGTTCATCTAAAACCTGGCAAGCTTGATTTCCTGCTATGGAGCAACAACTCCTGCCAACTTCCTGTTTGCCAAGAAATTTTTAGACAATTCCAGACATTAAAGGTGCATAGCAGAAAACACTCTAAACCTATTTGGCTGGATTTTGGCTGACGGCATAATCCCCTCATAATGGATTGTTATGTCCAAAAATGCCATCTACTGTAACTGTAAAAAATAAAGAAGAAAATATAGCTATGGACTTATTTCCAGTGGCAGGCTACTTTAAAAAAAACCAAACATATTGGCTGGAGGCTAGTTTCAAAATGAAGAATAGAGATTGTATGGCATAAATTTGTCAACAGTTTAATGGGACACATAAGAAGGTCAATAATGTTTGAAATGCTAGCCTGAACTTCACCAATCCACTGAAAAACAGCTTTCCTTGCCATCCTGAATAAAAGGAGGTTAATAATTTTCACCAAAATTTGGGGGCAAAACAACAACAACAACACCTTGCAATACCTTTCTGACAATGCTAGAAAAACGGGGAAATGTGTCAAACTCCAGCACTTCTTAACTTGCTGTAGCTGTGGAAATATTTACCAGATCGAGGGGAAATTTTGGAAATGTTTAATAGGGGAGTTTTAAATTTAGGGAAATTATAGACCTTATAGTGGAGATCATGGACACTATGATTTAAATACTGTTGGCAGACCCAAGCAGAGTAGATCCATTGTAGAATGATGAGTGAACAGTTATGTAAATCCCAGTTATCCAACATGTCTCTGTCTTTTGGCATTATCAACTAGAATCAAGCCCAAATTTCAGGTTATAAGGTTGTGATATTCCAGATTTATGTAAAAAAAATGTTGCTGTGTTTC
This sequence comes from Ctenosaura bakeri, assembly GCA_948474755.1. Lineage (NCBI taxonomy): Eukaryota > Metazoa > Chordata > Lepidosauria > Squamata > Iguanidae > Ctenosaura > Ctenosaura bakeri. Next base: position 104,598 of record CAOLHI010004133.1, on the reverse strand, counting down.
TCAGAGAAATTAAGGGAAGGTATGGATATGGAAAGCCAATGCAATTCTCGGCTGCATCAATAGGAGTATGGTGTCTAGATCGAGGGAGGTACTGGTACCGCTCTACTCTGCTTTGGTTAGACCTCATCTTGAATATTGTGTCCAGTTCTGGGCACCCCAATTCAAGAAGGACATGGTCAAGCTGGAGCAAGTCCAGAGGAGGGCGACCAAAATGGTGAGAGGCCTGGAAGCCATGCCCTATGAGGATAGACTTAGAGAGCTGGGTATGTTTAGTCTGCAGAAAAGAAGGTTAAGAGGGGACATGATAGCCATGTTTAAATATTTGAAGGGATGCCATGTAGAGGAAGGAGAGGGCTTGTTTTCTGGTGCTCTAGAGACCAGGACAAGGAGCAATGGATTCAAGCTGCAGGAAAGGAGATTCCACCTGAACCTCGGGAAGAACTTCCTGGCAGTCAGGGCTGTCCGGCAGTGGAATCTGCTGCCTCGGAGTGTAGTGGACTTTCCTTCCTTGGAGGTTTTTAAGCAGAGGCTTGATGGCCATCTGTGGGGAGTGCTTTGAGGGTGTTCCTGCATGGCAGGGGGTTGGACTGGATGGCCCCTGGGGTCTCTTGCAACTCTACATTTCTATGATTCTATGATTCTATATGTACTGGCCTGAATACCCTAAAGGTACTAGATCCTATCTGATTGTAGAAGCTAAGCCAGCTCCAGCCTGGTTAATACTCGGATGGGAGATTGCCAAGGAATACCAGTTGCCATAGGCTACATTTCAAAGGAAGGCAATGGCAAACCACCTCTGAGTACTCCTTGCGTAAGAAAACCCTATGAGATTTATGGAGTCTCTATAAGTTAACAAGTGACTTAAAAGCGCATATACACACACGGGTCTGTATGTAATGTATAACACATGTGATCAGGTAAGTAATCTGTCCATTGAGGGTGAACATGGAATCTGGGGAGTGAATGCTTGCCTAAGGGGATTTTAAAGGCCAGGTGGATGTCGGCTGGAGTCTGAGAAAGATTGAGCAATTAGTGTCGAAGGTAGGAATATGAATGAGAGATGTGAGTTAGGGTCAAGTCAGGTTTTAGATATTTTAAATAAGCAATTTTTAACTGTATGTTGAACTTCTATTTGATATCAATTTCTGTATTATATGCTGCTGCCTCTGAGAATACTATGTAAGGGTTATTGGGTTCCTGAGTTCAGACACATAATGTCTGTGGTGGCGGTGGTGCTTCAAGGTGGTGGTGAGATGAATAAAGTCTCAAGTGGGAACCATGATGGCATCTAGATATCCCCACATTTGCTGCCACAGGAGGAGGGAGAACATTTCCGCACGACACTCTTATAGCGCGATGATTCCACTTTCAATCTCCTATGGAATCCTGGGGTTTGCAGTTCTGGGAGGGGCCGGCTGGCCCCTCCCAAAACTGCAAACCCCAGGATTTCATAGGAGGTTGACAGTGGAATCCTCGCGCTATAAGAGTGTCATGAGGAAATGGCCGGAGTCTTCACACTGGATGGCATGGGGGAGGGATAGATAAGTAGAGGTCCTCACAGAGGTCAACCGCTGTCACTTTTATCATCAACAGAATTTCAAGGTTTATGATGCTGGGACCCCTTTTAGGGGGTAGCTGAACTCAAGGAGCACTACATTAGTCTAGAACAGCCTTTCTCAACCTTTTTGCTCTGGAGTAACCTATGCAATAATTTTCATGTTTCAGGAAACCTCTGCATAAAATTATATCTGCAGCTCAAAAAAAAAAGTCTTTTTTTTCCCTATCATGATCTGTTGTTGGAACCTCTAATGACTTCTTGTGGGACCTTGGGATTCCAAGGAACCTTGGTTGGGAAACACTGAGCTAGAATATGTGCAGAATGTGGGTTAAGCCACATGGATGCAGAGTCATAAAGATGGCTGTTGGCTGAACCCTTACTGCTATTTCACTTTGAAGCACAGCCAGCTATGTGAGAGCATTTTGAAAACAAAATAACGGAAACTGTTAGGGCAGCGATCCTTACATGCCAAAGGAGATAACTTAGATGCTTCATCACTTGTGTGTGTACCACACTGGGGACTTCTGGCACACACATATTCTGCCTACGGACCTTGTACTTGACACATGTACTTTAAACCATGAATAGAAACCATGTGGTTCCTGCACATATTGTTGCTGTTGTGTGCTTTCAAGTTGTTTTCGATCTCTGGAAATGCTAAGGCTAATTCATCGTGTAGTTATTTTGCAGAGATGCACCACAGGGAGGAGAGCTTCTCCTGAGAATGCGGCTGTTGAGAATGCGTAGATCAAGGCTGCTGTATCGGCATCAAAAATGGCCACCCTCCCACCTTCATAGTTTAGACTCACCCGGATCTTCTCGGGCTGCGACTGCACAGGGAAACCCGGGTGGCCAGCTGTTTCACAGTTTCTCACAAGCCAGTACCCTTGAGTGGGACCACATTCAAATACACCATTTCTCTTCACAGACTTTCTGGCAACTCCCACACCCCATCTTTCATCATTTGGTGCAGAGAATTCCCAGAAGTGTCTGCCTGCTGTGAATTGCTCACGTCCCAGGACACACAAAACCTTATCAAACCTTTCGGGAGAGGAAGCACAAAACCTAGGTTTCCCAATATCAATCTGTTGATTACCATCACTTAATATGTATGTGGGATGAGATGTGTTGGGATCCAGTGTTATATTTGCTGTTGGAGAAGATAAACAGAAAAAGAGAGAAAGAGAATTGGCTGAAAAGGCTGCATTGAGATCTGAGTCTAAACATATCACAAGATTCATGATCCCTCTAAAAATCAAAATTACTTTCACATACTATAGCCATGATGGACATGCTTCTCCCTCTCTCCTCACATTTTATTTTAATGTATTTGTATCCCTTGCACTCCTCATGTCATAGGTGGGTTACAACATAAAAATGCCCATAAAACAGCTCCTGTTTCAAAAGCAGCCAGACTGAAGGAGGCGTTACAGGTCAAAACAGACAAGCCACTGAGCCTGTATTTTGAAAGACGACTCCCTCAGGTGGTGAAAGCTATCTGATTGTAAAAGCCTGTTCATCTCTCTCAAATACACATCTTGCATTTCCCATGATTTGCCATATGAATCTGCAACCCCACATCTCAGTTTCTTAGCACTGTGTAAAACAGCAGAGCATGCAAATGTCCCTAACCCCCAACCTCTCTTTCTTAGAGTCTGCAGCAAGTGAGTTTCTGCCAGCTACACACAGAGAGAATTCCTCTTCTCTTAGCACAGTGCCTCTTCAAACAGCCTGCAGGGCCAGCATGCAGGGTCCTTGCAGGGTGGTATGCACTTCATCCTGCCCATGAATTGGTTTTAAAAAAAAAAAAGAAAGGGGGAACCTGTCTCTTCCCCTTTCCCCACATTATCTGACCGGCTACTGCAGTCTTTCTCAACCCTTTTACCCTGGAGGAACCTGAAATAATTTTCAGGTCTCAAGGAATCCCTGCATAAAAATTATTTTATTTACAGCTCAAAAAAATATGTGTATCTTTTTGCAATCATGATCTCTTGTGGAGCCCCTAGTGACCTCTCATGGAACCACATGGTTTCTATTCATCGTTTAAAGTACATGTGTCAAGTACAAGGTCTGTAGGCAGAATCTGGCCCGCTAGGCCATTTCATGTGGCCCTCGCATCTCTCCTGCAGTTGTGGCACTCCCCTCACCTGGTGAGCCTGATCCTCACATTGCAGCCCCCCAGCTGCCAGTATTCTGAAGAGGGGCCCAGCAGCCAGCACTTGTAATCTACTTCTACTTCTGACTGCTCCTCCATCTAAGTCTTGCTGTCAGAGAGTTGCTGCGGGTTACCATGCAACACTCTGTGCGGCTTACAAGACTTGGCCAGAGGAGCAGGTAGAAGTAGATTGTGAGTGCTGGCTGCTGGGCCCCTCTTCAGAATACTGGCAGCAAGAGAGGCACAGAGAGTGTCTGGGGGGCAGAATGAGGCACAGAGAGAGTCTGGGAGCAGAAAGTGGCATACTTTGGATATACTGATCAATTCTATGTCACTTAACAGAGGTTTAGGGACTATAAACTATGACCAAATAACCCCAAAATGTCCAAGAATGTACAGAGCCAGGCAACATTGCCTTATCAACTTCACGTGCCGCAGATTGCACATTAGATCAGAGCACAATTATTTGTTCTGCCTGTCTTAATGGGGACCAAAGAGTTAAACAAAGCTAATGTAATAAACAGTGCTTGGTAATATTTGTCTGATGATTAGAAAAATAACTTTCTGTTTTCAAAAGTCATTTTTCAATAAATTGTACAATAGTTGTACACATGAAAATCTGCTTGCCATTACTTTTTCTAGACTTCTAGTTTCAGAGCTAGTAATTACTAAAACCAGTAATAATGCAGAGGCAATTATTTACTACGATAAAAGAGTAGATACATTTATATAGTCTTACAGATACAACCGGTCCTCTGAGGGCAACCATACTGCTGATGCAGCCCAAGATGAAATTGAGTTTGACACCCTTGGTTTAAAGGATTTGAGATACTATGTTAGATTCAAGATAATTGACTTTATTACCTAATATTAGGATACTAGTTTAAAATTCCTTAGCAAATGCATAGAAGTGACAAATGTATATTTGTATATAGAAGTGACAAATAGATATAGATATTACTAATAATATCTTATTACTACTAATACTGTCAGTATAGTACTATTTTAGATAAAACTCTAAAATATTAAACAGTAAATATTAAAAGGATATTATTTTTGGGTACTATGTTTAGGATTACTATTTGATTGCTTTACACTGGTTGCTACAGAGTTGGGAACCTCCTTTTTAAATTAGTACAATTATTACAGTAAATTATTACAATTAAATTGGGTAGTTGAGTTGTTTAGTCAGTCTATTTCGTTTGTATTTGTTTAGTTTTTATTTTCTTTTTTCTCTCTGTAGATGTTATATGTTATTTCTCTATTTGTTTTTATTCTAATAAAATAACAATAAAAATTATATATATAAAAAGGAGCAGTTTAAAAAGGAAGGAGCTGTTTAAGTTGTGTATTCTTGCATGAAAGGGGGTTGGACTGGATAGCACTTGCTGTCTCTTCCAAGAAGGTCACCTCCCATATTTTAACCCCAAAATGCTTGTGATCATGTTGGGGTCAATATAAATCCTTCCTCCAGGAATCTCAAAACTCAAAATTTGGGCAAGTTTATATGGAAAGACATGGCAATTTATATACTGTGGAAGCAAGCCGATACATTTAATAATAAAGAAGGGGAATCCATGAAACCTTGGGTGTGGGCTATGCCCCAGGGCAATCCTACCAGCATGCCTCCATTTAAGGAAGAAGCATTGATGATTCTAGAGTTCTACATAGAAACACAAGTAGTTCTAAGGACAAAAATGTCAGACTCTAAGGAAATACTGGCCATTTCCGCACTAGCCCATTATAGTGCGATGATTCCACTTTCAACATCCTCTGGAATCCTGGGGTTTGCAGTTTTGGAAGGGGCCGGCTGGCCCCTCCCAAAACTGCAAACCCCAGGATTCCAGAGGATGTTGAAAGTGGAATCATCGAGCTATAACAGGCTAGTGCGGAAACAGCCAATATTAACAGGCAACTTTCTGACAATCCCTTTAGTGAATTGGTGCTTACAGATTTTACCTTTCTGTAACATAAGTCCAGATACTAGCTTGCCTGTGGAAGAAAAAAGAAGAAAGGTAATATGCCACAGTGTCATGTATTACAAATCCTGTGTCCTAAACAACTGGGTAACAACATTAAGGTATCTACATGTTTTCAGCTGAAGTATTATTTAGGGGGAAAAATCTCCCCCAACTGCCGTATCCTTGCAAGTATTCAGATTTGTCTTCTGATGCTAGTTCTTTCACCATTCCTATCTGTGGCTCCTCTTGGATTTTGTCTGGTCCCCAACAAAACACTGAACTTTAGCTTAGCATTGTAAGAATGAAGGTGGGCCATTGGGCTCAGATGTTCTGCCTGTTTGCCCACCTTTACTGAAGCACTTGCAATATTTGCATCTTTTTCAGTTTACCATAGATTGCTGTGTATGCTGCTGGACATAGCAAAATGTGGTTACTCTTAAGTAGGCTTTATGGAGACAATAGTTTAAGAAGCTAGCTTGATTCAACAAACTATATTTTAATCATTTAAAGTATTGACATGTCCTGCATGAAGAGATCTCAAGTAAGAGCTCCATCTATCAAAATTCTTCAACATCAAACTATAAAAGAACCGAACTCCACAAATCAATATGCAGCCAGTGTTGATGTAGCACAACCCAGCTAGGGTCACAAAGCCCGAAAGCTTAGGGAAATAGCCAGGTGCTATTGGTACTTGGTGCTGGAATGAAACCAGCATTGATGTTAGCTGGGCCTCCAGCGGAGTTTACTCCATAATTCAGTCACCACTGGTGAGGTACCACTCTGGTTAAGAGTAACTACAATTTATTGGATTTAGACAATAAGGCAAATCATTTATCCAATGATTCAGCCATGATTTAACAGAATGAGAGAACTAAGCCACAGAGTGTAGGGTCAGAGAGCAACCAGCACAAACCCACTAAATCAATGAGACTTGTTAAGTCAGTACTTGATTCCAGTGGTCCAGTCCAGTTGAGAATGAAGTAAAGAATTTAGCTATATGAATACCAAATATGACAAGAACAAGAAAAGTTCTTCTGGAACTTTAAGCTCTTACAGTATTATATGAGATACCTTTTTTTTAGAATATGACACATTTTAGCATCTGAGAAAGTGTGTTGTGACCATGACAGCTTATGCCATATAAAAGTTTTTAATCTTCTATCTTTTCTTGTTTTTTCTGTAACAGACAAATAAGTCTACCCTCCTGGAAATAGGGCAGTGAGAGACTTAACAGTTTTCTCGTAAAGTTTAGAAAGGCAGTTTTTACATTTATCTGTAAATGTATTCATTCACAAAGAACTTAGCTGAGCCGGTAGGAGCATGCTTCCTTCCTTCCTTTCTTTGTGGTCTATTTATTCCACCTTTCTACCAAAACCAGCAATTCTGAATTGCTGATTCCCTTCCTGTGGTGAATTGAAATTATTTATTTAAATAGCACTTAAAGTCCACGTTTCTTGATTCTTGCTGTTATTTTCCTTACTTTTGAACTGCTTCATGACACCTTCCAGAAAGGGACTTATATCCCAGAATCCCCAGATCCTCCATTTCAGTTCAAGGGGAAAAACAACAGATTTCTTGAACTCCTTCTGTGCTTCACACCTGAAAGAAAGATCTGTTAACTCACTATTCCAAATAGCTAATCTGTATCTTCCCAATAATGACCAATGAAAAACTAACTAGATGATGTAACATCTTTACGCACAGAATCTCCTTGCTCCCTCTCCATCACCTGCCATACCTGAGAATCTTGGAAATCCTGAGCATGATAATGTAATATAAGATAATTTCTTTCCTTAGAGGTATAGAAATGTTTCGAAATACATGCTATTTGTAAGTTGTTCGCCGCCTCGATCCATATGGAGAGGCGGGATACAAATAAATAAATAAAAAATAAAAATAAAAAAAAATTGTCACCTTGGCTACAGCCACATGAGCTCCATGACAGTTACGCTCAGCCTAGCTATTCTTTTTATGCATTACACATGTGGACTTGAAGAAGTGGAATCAGTTAAGTATGTCTTATTCCATTGCCTTTTTTATAAAGAGATTCGACTTTCACTGATTATTCCTATGGTGCTGCGACTCCCAGGCAGAACTACCGATTATTATTTAAAATACTCATTAGACGATAGGGAATCACAAACCACTCTATTAGTGGCTAGATTTTTTGCTGCTGCTGTTAAACTAAGAAGTCGAATTGTAAAGGATCTCAACGGTTAAAATTTTATTTTGTATATTTTAACTTAGATTAGGTTTTATCTTTAATTCTTTTACTTCTGTGTATATCTGTGTAAGATCTTATTGACTTTGTTATATTGGTATTTATGAACAAGATTTAGACTATATTGTGGTAACTTGCTATTTTATCTCTACTATTGTTATTTGACATTTTTGGTTCATGATAGATATAATGTACACGGGCCTGTTCAACTTTTCTCAAAATTCTGAGTTTTAAACATGTTTTATGAGGTTGTTTTTAGCTCAACTTTTAACATGGAATTACTATTATCAAATCAATTGTATTTTATTGGATTTTAAAAAATTGTATTTTACTGTCGCATCTTCGCCACTTACCTCTTTTATTCTGTATGCTATTTAAGTGTTTGTGATGCTGGTATATGACCATAATAATAAAGATTTGATTTATGCATTACACAAAGACAGGAACACAGAAACATGGCACAGTGCCATAGTGAGAGGAAAACATGCTGTCATGTTCTGGAACTTCGTGTTAGTTCCAGGCCTCTCCAAGGGTTCTTTCACTGCTGGACACTGACACAAGTTACTCTTATAGCATGAGCAATATTTGTGGTAAATAACGCAGCAAATCATATACAGCAGAGAAACATTCCAGCCCTTTTAGTTACCCTGGACAAAGGGGAAGCAAAGGATTACCCATTTGGGTCTGGCATTCCCATTATATGCATTTACGTTTTAGTAAATGCGCTGAATGTGGGGAGGAGCAAGAGAGTAACATCCTGCCCTTGCAGTGAAATGTAGCTGTTTAGATTTTCAGATCTGATGGCCCTGTGCCAGATTTTTTTTTTAATTCTGTAAGCATGTTGTAGTAGAATGAAACAGAAGTTGAAAGAAGGAATATGGATATGATGTTAGGCATGTTAACAGAAATAGATGTATGTTACTCCACTGGAAAAACCCTATCCCGGGGTCTACAATTTTGATATTAAAATATGAGTCAATGTGCCTGAGAGGTCACCCGGATGGGCACGTAGGCAGCAATGGTCAAAGACTGAAAACCAGGTCAGGCCAGTAAAATCCCCAGTCATGTAACCCCAGGAGACGTCAAGCTGTACAAACCCACAATAAACAAAGGGCCCTCAGCCCCGAGACGCCAACTTGAGGGGATTAGCGTGTCTGCCCCAAGTTGAGCAAATATTGCGTAAGGTGAGGACCACTTACATGAAGTCACGCCACAAACTAACACAGCCGAAGATCCTGAGATTTTGGCAACACCTTGCAATCCCATCACACAAAGGACATTGCCATGGTGGAGCTTCGTTATCGCGCCAACACCCATTGTTCTCCCTAGGAAAGGATTAGTTCTCCAGGTGCTTTTTCCCCTACAAATAGTGCCAGGTTTTGAGTGATTCTTTGGATCACCCCCGGTCACCCCAGCAGACCATTGCTCCATCCGTTGAGTGATCCCCTCAGCCCTCTCCGTGCTGAGCCCCACTTCTCCGCTGCCTTCACGGACCCAGGACTTCAGGAAAAGGTGCAGTATTACCCCAACTGTACCCTCCAATACTCCCTTATCCAATTTCCTCTCTTTTGTTTCTTAATAACTCTTGGGTGCGTGTGTGCATGATTGCGTTGATACGTGAGACTTGCATTCAATAAAATCATTTATTGGACATTTTCGTTCAGGTTTTTGGTTTGGCCTGACCCTATAAAAACTGGGTAAAAAGACCCAGCTAGGTTGCCCTGCCTCTTGCATGGCTATTGCTTGTGCTCTGGCTAGTTTCCATTCCCCATCACGTGGAGCACATTGAGGTGTCCCCCAAGGGACCCCAGAAATCAGGGTAACACATGTTTTTCTCTTTTTTAGAAAGTTGAGTTGGGGGAAAGAGAAGACAAAAAGGTTAGATTCCTTGTTTTTATAAAGAGGGTAGGAATGCGGAGTATGGTAGATTCTGTCTAAAGTGAGGGGAAGTCGATTTCTTTCTTTTTTCTTCTGCTGTTTTCTTTTCACATTTTAAAAACTTCTTTATTCTCCTCCCCTTCAGCTACCCTTTAATTCATATGTTAATCCATGGGTATTTTTGTGTGCTTAGTTTTTTTTTTCTTTTTTCCTCCCCACTTCTTCTTTTCCTTTTCTCTTTTTATACACATTTATTTGTAGTGCTTGTTTTGGAAAATATTAGTAAAAATGTAATTAAAAAAGAAATACTAGAGGCTATGATGCCTTGTAGTCTCCCCACACAAGCCACCTGGAGGGCCGTGATCTTTGCCTGTTATCCACCTCTTCTTGACACAACCATGACCCATGAAGAGAATTAAGTGGGATCTGCTTACCTCTGCAATGTGCTTTTAATGTCCTGGGAAGAAAAGAAGAAAGGTAAAAATGCTTTTAACAACTTGGGCAGAGTGTGGCTGAAACATCAACAATAGTTGTTCAATTGGAATAAAACAGAAAACAAAATTTCAACCGCTGGAATGTGGCAAGAGCCTTCTACCTGTAAACAGCTAAACACAGAAAGGGACAGGAGGCGTTCATAAAGCAGGATGGTAATCTCTATGTTACGAATATTAGCAGGAAGCCAGACAAACATTCTCTCTCTCTCTCTCTCTTACATGTTCTTAGTTGCAAGGAATATGAGGCTTAATTCTGGAGTTGGCAAAATGGAGCATGGTATTTTCCTGGAAAGGAATAGAGTTGCTATTTTCCCAGGAAACAGGGATATATGTTCTTATCACCTTGATTGAGGCAATAAAACTTCAATTTATGGAACCAGTGGTCTTATCTTTGTATTTTAATTCCATATTTTAACATTTTACATCTTAGAATGACAGGACTTTTTGTCTTAGACTGTATAGGAGCAGATTCTGAGAATCCATGATGTTCTCAGATTGACTCCATGAATTTTGGAGTGATGAGACTATAGACTTTTCTTCAAGGAAAGCCTGTGTTGGTGCTTCATTGGTAGGCAGAGATAATCTCAGTCTCTCTTTCATTCCCAGTCAATCCATTCATCCATCTTGGGTGTATCTGCATGGTTTTGCTGTTTTTATTATATTAGACATGTAGTTCTTGGTAAGTTTATAACCAGGTGATGGCAAACCACTTCTGAGTATTCCTAAGAAAAACTGGAAGTCTACAGACAACTTGAGAGAACATCCTTTCCTTTCACTTACAATATTTATATTTAAAGTTAGCCTCAAGGGAGTAGTACATAGGAAAACCAAAATGTGCACTGGAAGTGCAGTGTAATGATGCTTACCGAAGAGTCTATGTGCCTACACAAGACAAAAATGGTAGACAGAGAGAGGGAGTGTTACCTGATGTATCTCCACTTGTTCTTATCTATCTAGGGTTTCTTATGTATTTATGTATCTGTTAAAATATTTATATCCAGTCTTATATCATACAGTCTCAGGGTAGCATACAATAAAATCTGTGTAACCAAATTGCTGTATTTGCAAGTGTATAAGACATATTTTTTTTGTGGAAAATAACCTTTGAAAATAGGGCGCGTCTTATATGCTGGTTTGCAGAAGCAAAATGGAAGGGAAGGTGGGTGGGGGAAGCTTTGTGCAAGACCTCCTCCCCCCAATTCTCTTCCTCCCATTCCCATCTGTTTTGCCTTGGTATGGAGAACTCACACTGACGCAAAACAGAAGGGAAGTGGGTGAGGTGGGAGAAGCCTCGCTATTTTTTTTTTAAACTTAATTTTTTTTTCTCAGAAAATAACCTATGAAAATGAGGTGCATCTTATGCATCAGCAAATATGGTAATCAATATGCCTCAGTAAAAAATAATTTAAACAGACAAAAAACATATTAAACAATTTGACAAGTTAAAAAAAAGGTAACTAAAACCAGTTGAAATAGTTGAAAACCTTTTAAAACAATTGATGCATGTGTAGACATGAATATACAGTGGGCCCTCAGTATCCTCTGGGGTTTGGTTCCAGGACCTGTCCCCCCTGGATACCAAAATCAATGGATGCTCAATTCTCATTATACACAATGGCACAATAAAATGGCCTCCCTTATATAAAATGACAACTCAAAAGAGTGCCGGAGAGAACCTGAAGATCTGTCAAATGGCGGAAGGTAACAGCAGGCTATGCCTACACATCAGTGTAATGTTCTGTGTGTGGCAAAATCAAGTTTTGCTTTTTGGATTTTTTTTCCAACTATTTTCATGGCATGGTTGATTGAATCTGTGGATGCAGAACCCACGGATGCAGTGGACTGACTGTAGTCACTTTGGCCCCAAATCCCTAATTTTAATTTTAAAAAAGAGATATTTTCACACAGTACTAGAATGACAACAGCATTCATGCTGTGTCTGCAAGAGGACTGTATTCCCTAATGCAAAGCTTTCCAAAGGGTGTGCTGCGACACATTAGTGTGTCGTCTGAAGTATGTAGGCGTGTTGCCCACAATCTTGGAAATGTATGTTATTCATAAATCATACATTTTAAAAAATATATGAAAGGTTTTCATGAGATATGTTGCGTCCCCATACATTTTGTTATTGCAATTTATGTATGTGTGTGTATCTCTTATAAGGGGTTAGTTTAACCTTCGGTTTACTAGTAAAACTGAAATACTGTGTTGTGAAATGATGCATGTCCAAAAAATGTGTCACCAACGTGAAAAGTTTGGAAAGCCTTGCCCTAATGGAAGGAGGACAGGAGAGAAGGTTCTCTCTCACAAGAGGAACACAGAAGAGGGCTTTTCTGCAGTCTTTGGGCTGGTATGTTGAAACAGAGGCCCCCCTTTCAAATATCCAGCTCCCAAGTAATTTAGGCTTTGAATATCACCACAAGCACCCTGAATTCAGGCCCAAGCTGACTGGCAGCCAGTGTGGCTTCTTTAAGGCCTGCGTCCTATGGGATCTAGGCTCTCACTTAGGGGAGTGCTAGAGTTCCTTCAGTCTGAGAACTCTCTCTTCTAGGCCCTTTCTGCAACTCACCTGTTTTCGGTGCTGGGGTGCGGTGCTCGCATGAGCAGCCTCCGAAAAGAGGCTCTCGCTTCCCTGCTTCTTTAGCTCTGCACGAGCATCCTGCTCGCGTGAGAGCCTCGCCTCTTCCTTTTGCAGTGCAGCCTGGGACCTTCCCAGGCTGCACTGGACAGGAAGCGCGACCGGCCCAGCTCCCAAGGCTCCGCACGCAAGGTAAGTGTGCGCAGGGCCCCAGAGTGATGCATGACCACAGACCATTTTCGGCTTCAAGTTGAAAATGAAAAAATGCGTGAGTGGTCCCTGCCGGGCCCTGGAGCGTCGTGCAAATGTGACTGCTCCTCACATGGGTGTGACACTCAAGGGGCTCTTTTGCATCGAAAAGGGCCCTAGTCATGTAACTAAGCTAGAGCATCCCAACCTTCTCTCTCTGTCACCAAATGTAGATCCTATAATTCCTTCCACTGAAAGATAGTCTTTGCCACTTATTACAAGCACCAGCTTTGCTATGTATCCACCAGTGTTTAGTATTTCGCCTAATCCTATTGGTGGCTGCTCAAACAAGCTGAATTTAGGGCTGTTTCTCACTTATGTGCCCACTTATATGCCCTCCTTACGCTAGGATTTTTGTTGTTGTTGTTGTTGTTACTGCAAACACAATCTAGAGGTTCAACCCATCCTCATTGTAGTTCCAATTTTGGTTTGCAGTGTATTTGCCTAACTGTTAAGTGTCTAGTATGCTTTCCTACTCACCCCAGGAAATATTTATGAAAGCCTTTGTTAGTCTTGTTCTTGTGTGCCTTCAAGTTGTTTCTGAATTATGATGACCCTAAAGTGAACCTACAATGGGATTTTCTTGGCCAGATTAGTCCGGGGTGTGTGTGCCATTGCCTTCCTCTGAATCTGAGAGTGTCACTTGCCACTCAGACCCCTACACCACACAGACTGTCAGTGCCTAAGAAAGCTCTACACACTTCCAACGCAATCTTCTGCATCTTTGCTCCACTGTAAAGTCACACTACATTCAGTGGGCTGCAGGTTTAAGACTGCAGCCTCAGTTAGCAGCTACCATTTTATAAAGGTCCACCTCATTTTGTTTCATGTGTAGGCTAGACAAGCGTAGATGGACAGAAAGCAAATTAAGATCTACTGGCTGACTGCTAAATGATTCCGAGTAGATTGGTAAGGGTTCTGATTCCCAATTGTGTAATGATTACAATAACTGAAAAGAAGACCTGGCTGTGGGGGTGGTGACCAGTAATGGATTTTTGTGTTGAAAGTCTTGTCAGTTTGTTTCTGGTACTAATCACAAATTTTTGGGTTAAACCTGTGGAAGTCTATTCATTCATTGTTTACATATGTCCAGTCACTGATTCACTATCATGCACTTGGTTTCAGCTGCTGGAACTGCGGGTTCTAGTAAAAAACCTCAAAGGAGATCCCTCAAGCCAGAAGGCCTCTAAGCCAGACCTCACTTGCAGGAGCTCAGCTCTCCAAAAAAATCCAACAATACTAGACAGAACTAGATCAGACCTGTCCTTGGTATATCTTGTATAGCTGAAAGAGTCACATAAAGGTTTGGAGGTCGCCTTTCGTTTTACCTGCAGAAATTCACTTGCTGGCTGAAGACATTTCTTCTCCATCTCCTGGATGGTATCCTTAAGACAAGAGAATTTCTCTGAGAGTTTGGCCATGTTATCATCTCTTTTTCTTGCAATCTCCTTCTCTACCTCTTCAATTTGAGCCAGCAGGCGCTTCTCTTGCACATCCAGAAACTCACGAAGTCGTCTGAACTCCAACACTGTCTTTTCTCTATCTGTTTTTGTCTGCTTCTGCAATAGATAGATTTAAAGAGAAGAAAAGTGGGTCAATATCAGGTATACCATCAAGTTCTGCAATTAATTTCAAGAAGTATACTAGAAGAAATCCATGGGAAGATATTCTTGACTTTTCAAAGTGATCCCACCAACCGCAAGAAACACAGGGTTACTTGAATATTATTGAATCTGTTTGAACATATCCTCAAACATTCCACAGATGAAAACTGGGATATGTATGGGCCAAGAACATGAAAACATGGTGTAGATGGAAAAAGTTATTGAGTAAGAACACAGTAGTTAGGAGAGGCTGCAGCAGTTTCCTTCTGCTCAAGCCTACTGGGAAGAGCAAGACTTTGCCCATTCAGTCCTCTTCCCCTGTTGATGAGTGAGTTGAGTGCAAACTACATCTGCACATTGAATTCAGTTTGCAGCAACTGAAGCAAACTGATCCCAAAGGGGGAAATGCAGGAGAAAAAAGAAACTGTGACATTTTAAAAGCAGTCTGGAAGCTATCTGGAATACCACATAGGCAGCATATCATGCAAGTCCTAAAAGAACTGTAGTGGCTGACAGTAAGATTCCAGCCTGAATTCAGGGTACTTGTGATGACCTTTAAAGCTTTAATGGCTTGAAACTTTGATACTTGAGAGAACGCCTCTTATGTACATACCTGCCTGAAGATTAATGTCTGTTGGGCGTGTGTGTCTCTCCTCCATGTTCCACCAGTGAGATCAATACACTTTGCTGGGACATGGGAGAGCGCCTTCTTAGCCATGGCATCCTAACTGTGGAATGCCCTCTCCCTGAAGGCCAGACTGGCACCTGCACTTATGTCATTTAGGTGCCAAGCTAAAACTTGGCTGTTCATCGAAGCCTTTGTGCCTCGTTAATTCAATCCAAATACGGGTGTACATAGTTTTAAAATCTGTTTTTAATCTATTATTGCTGGGGCACCAACACCTCCCTTGAATTTGGAGATACTCCCAGATCACTCTCTCTTTCTCTCTCTCTGTCTCACACGTGCATCAGCCAACCCTGCAAAACACCACACACACTAAGCATGTACAACCTGCTTCATCTGTTCACAAAACACACATGCCTACAAAAAATCAGATGGAACACAGAAAGCAAACACACAAAATACACCCACTAGATGCAACCCCCCCCAAAGAAAATACTCACCTGCTCCATCTCTTCCCTTTCTGTCTCTTTGATGTTCCTTGACTGACCCAGTCATCCACCTGTTTGCCTCCGCATTATCAGTCTGTCAACCCACACCCACATCCCACACCCACACCCCACATCCATCCCACAATCATCCCACTCAGTTTACCACTGAGTAGTGGGCAAAGGACTTTTCCCTTTTTCTGCTTTTGTTCAACATTTTTTCCTGGGTGACTGAGCACATTGCCAAACACCAGCCTCCAATCATCTGGGACCCAAAGGGATCCTGAGGAAAAGAAGATGCTGCTGGAGGACAAGGCTTCATTCCTCCTTTTATTTATTTATTTTTTTATTGGCTGGTCAGATCATTACAACTAAAAGACGCTGAGGGGCAGAGTTTCCTTCCAGCATCTCCTGGGTTTCATATTCAGTTTTGGCAGATATGCTAATCCTTTTCACTTCCCTAAAAAGGCTACTTACAAGCAGGTCTTGGCTTTCCTTCTCTGTCTCTGCTTTGTATGTACAAATTTCCTCTTGCAACTTCTTCAGACTCTTCAGACAACTTGCAATCTTCTCCTAAGGACAAAACAGGAGCTACAATTTGGTTCTTTTTTCCAGGTGTAGCCCAGTGGGGTAAGAGAGCCAGGGTTCACATCATCAGAGACTCAAAACTATGATATTGCCTGCCTCCCAGCTCCCCCTGAGTTTATACTATTATTTATTTATTAAAACATTTATATCCCATCCCATATCAAAAGATCTTAGGGTAGCATAAAGTAAAATTGATGCAATTGATTAAAACAAAAAAAAATTAATAAAAAATTATATAAATAGTATAGTGGTTAGTGAAGTTTTCAAGAACACAAACCAAATAGCACAATCTATTATATCAGATGCATGCAGGCCCAAAGGACCCCATCCCTGTGGACACTGTGTATATTGCAAATATAAAACCAAAATGACAGAATTTACAAATCCAACTACAAAAAGAAATACAATTTAACCTACTGTAGCACCTAAAATAGCAATTATGTTGTCTATGTTATTCAATACAAGTGTGAATACATATATGTGGTGAGAACATCAAGATCCTCCCAAAAATGAATAGCAGAATTTAAGGAGCAAAAAAAATGAAAGCTCCTTTGGTCATTTTGTTGAAATGCAACATTCTGCATCTGATTTTAGAGTTTGGATGCCGCAAAAATTGCAACAATGAAAGAATTCTTCTGAAAAAAAGAAGTGAAATGGATTTTGAAACTTAACTCTTTATTTCCACGTGGTCTTAATGAGGATATGGACCTTTATTCATTATTAGAAAACCGTTCCACTAAGCATAACCAAAAAATCTATACCAAATAATCTTGCAGGCAGATCACATCAGAGGGCCTTGTAACTGGTCAAATAGTTTCTCTAGACTAATTCATGCTTCCATCCACCTGAGGAACAGTATAAATAACAAAAAATGTGTAGTTGGTCCCTTTTCTTGCATACCAGCCCAGTTCTTAAGGAGAGTGCAACACCAGCTCTAGAGAATTCTGTTGGATTTATGATATGTATAAGATTTGCTATGTGTATAACTGTCTGAAATCAACTATTTTTTATAGATGTGTGTTGTCCTTTTATAGAATATTTATAATATTACATTTGGTTTTTAAAAATTTTTTAATTAAAAATAATATTTATTGTATAAGTTGATTTTTTTTTGTTTGTGTTATTACATGTGTGTTTTTCTGTTATCTATTTGTTATACGATAAATAATATTACATTTGTTTTTAATACACCCCCTGAAGAAGGCCAAATGCGTTGGACTATTTTAAAAGGAATAAAATTTTCTCCATTTAGAAACACATGGAGCCCAGTCTTCTTCTTTGCTGCTGAATCATTGTCTGTGCTTTCCAGTATTTGTTCCTGCTCTTGAATCACTTCATGGCCATAAAAACCTCTGATGGGCCTCCCCGCACCTTGCTGCCTTTTTCTTGTCGACAGAGAGAGACATTTGGGACACCCAAAGGCTGGCCGTAGGAGATCTGAGGTCTCCTTTTCCACGTGTGATTACTCCTTAAAATAACAGGACTGTAGAGATGACCAAGAAATATCATTAGGCCACGTAGTGAATACTTACTATGGTGGACGTGCAGTTTCAGGTCAGCCTAGATGACCTCTGGGTGTGAGGGAAAAGCAGTTAATTTCCTCTGCAATTGAAGTCCCTCTGTGTTTGAAGGAGAGACAAAGGACCCTTGTATCATGGAATGTTATCAGTTTGGTTTGACAAGCTAGCTATTGGCAGTGTTACAGAAGATTTGCAACATTTTGTAGACACTGGTGGGAACACATCAGTATCCTGTCTCAAACATGTGATATATTTGCACTGAAATGTATAAAGGCTTGTAAAACCTAAGAGAGGGGGTCGGTTTCTTTGGGAACGATCCCAGACGACGCTTGCCGGCAATAAAGAAATATTTTTTTAAAACCGTGGGTCTCTATCTCTGTTCTTCTACACTTACCTTGTAGTCAGGAGGGGCCTCTTCCAGAGGAATCACCTCATGGCCTCTGTGCTCCTTGGCTCGGTCACACACCAGACAGATGAGGACTTCATCATCTTTACAGAAAAGTCTCAGGGGCTCCTGGTGCTTCCTGCAGACTCTCCTCTCTTCTTCTACCGTCCCTTTCTCCTCCTGCAGCCTCCGGGCTATTTCCACCACACTGGCCAGCTGTCGATTTGTAATGAGGGTCTCTTGTCGAAACAATTTTCTGCACTGGGGGCAGCCAGCTTCTGTCCTGCGCAATCTGCAGCTCTGGTTCAGGCAGCTTCGGCAGAAATTGTGTCCACATTCTGCAATGGTGACCGGGTTGTTGAAATAACCCAGGCAGATGGGACAAAGAAGTTCAGCACAGAGATCCTGGGCATGGTCTCCAGCAGCAGCCCCTCCAGCAGCCATGGCTACCTGGCAAACAAGAGAGCATAAAGGCTAGTTTCACTTTTAAGCAACTGGGTGTTTCCTTCGCTGGAAAAAAGTGGAAATCTTTACTAGGAAATTGGCTTCTGGTGAAAAAGCTGAAATGAATCTCCTGAAAAGGATGGTTGTGGGTTTCTTGTTATTGTTCTTTTTTTTTTTTAACAGGCGTGGGTATTGTTTTCATGGAATGGGTATTATTTCTGTGTCATTTAGAAAAAGAAGAAAAAGAACAATTTCATATGAAGTGAGGATGGAAGCAAACTTTCATTCCAGCTCCTGAATGCTTTAAGAGAAAGAAAGCAAATACTTCCCAAACACGCCTTGTCTACCCATCTAGCAGCCAATCACAACGTTCAGCACCCTCCCTCCCCACCTGATTATGTGAAAATATGTGGTGTTTGTGCTAGCAAAGGGCGTGGGCTAGTCATGAGCTTAGCTATAGCTATTAGACAGGGATAATATTCTGGAAATATACCCTCCAGCATCTCACAGATGAACACCAGGAGACTTGCAGCCAAGCAACACCAGAGTGTGGTGGAGATGGCAGAAGTTATTGATGAGGAAGAAGACAGAAGCTAGGACAGGGTGCAACAGTTTGCTTTTAACTGAGCCTACAGGGAAGGTTAAGCCTCTTCCCCCTCCTCTCTTCTCCCTCCCAGGCTGAGTTACTGGGGTGCAAACTACTTTTGCACTTTGAGCTCAGTGTGCAGCAACTAAGGACAAAGGAGAAAAGTGGGAGAAAGTGACAGAAAAACTAGGATATTTTCTGAAATAGCAGGATGACAAAGGATTGTTCAAGATTGTTCCTGCCAAATCTATCAGTTGGAGAGTAGTGAAACATGTAATTCGATTTTCAAATAGAAAACTTATTTTATTTCTTTGGGAACCCTGCACTGGGGTAATCTGGGTGGGAAAATCCTACATCATTTTAGAGCTACTTGTAATTCTGGCTTCCATGCATAAAGATAATAGATCTGGAAGGGATCGGAAGGGCCTTTTGGTCCAATCTCCTGCCATGGAGAAACACACAACTAAAGCAATTTGGAAAAGGTGGCCATCCAACCTCTTTCCACAGGCCTCCAAAGAAGGTGGCTCCCTCACCTTTCCAGCTAGTCTCTTCCAGTGTCAAACAGACTTCATTGTCAGGAAGTTCTTCCTCAGGGCATTAACCAACTTATTCAAATTACAAGAGAGTTCACCTAAGCATTAGGAAGAACTTCCTGAAGGTGATCTGTACCATGGTAGTTATTTAATGAAATGTACTTGTGTTCATTGTGTTGTATACAGTGTTGTTAACAAACAGTACAGATAAGGGATATGGGGATTTTGTGTAATTTTTTTAAAATGAAACAATTCATAAAAGTACAGTCAGCCCTCCACATTTGCAAGGGCCAGGGGTATAGGAACCCTGCAAAAGTGGAAGAATTGCAAATATAAAAATGTGTGTATGTCTGTCTGAAGGGGGCCAAGGCATGTTTGGGAAGAGGAACAAACACTAGGGGTCCAAACCAGGTCAGGGAAGGGAAAGGAAGGGGAAGGGAAGGGGGGGTCAGAATAACACAGTGGCCCTATACTTCCTCTCTCTCCCCACCTCCTTACTTAAGCGAGTGGTGGTGGTATTGGGAGAGGGTTTATGATGCTGAGAAATTGGACTGCGATCTGTCCTTAGCCATGTTGCCCCCTTGCTAAACCCTATCCTCGGGTCTACAACTTTAATATAAAATTAATCTAACCCACCAGAGATGTTCACGTAGGCAATAATGGTCATATGATCGAACAAACCAGGTCAGGCCAGTAAAATCCCCAGTCATGTAGCCACAGGAGACCTCATGTTGTGAGAACCCATGGTGGACAAGAGGTCCTTAACCTTTAAGGAGTCCACTTGAAAGGAGTAAAAGTGTTCCTGGAAAGCTGGGCACTGGAAGCAATAAAATCTTATCAAATCCATCTCCAGAAACTCACACTGCAGCCTCAAAGCAGAAGAAGATCCTGTTACTGGGATGACAACTTGTTATCTTCAGAGAAATGCCAGGTGTGGAGTTGTTTTTCTTTTCTGTCCCTGTTTGTTTTCCCTGGGAAAGGATTTGCCTTCAAAGTAAATTTTTCCTACAAATAGTCCCTGTTTTTGGGCTAGTTAGGCAAGGAGAGAAAGGCGAGGCAAGGAGAAGGAGCATGATGCCTCCCAGTCATACCAACTGACCAGTCCCCCTCCCAACAGCTGCGCGATCTTCTCAGCGTCTCTTCGCTGAGCTGCTGTTTGATCACTGCTTCCTGGACCAAGGACTTCAGGAAGAGGTGCAGTATCACCCAAGCTGTGAATCCCTCAACAATCCCTCTATCTTATTGCCACTCTTTATTTCTATTAGCCCTTGGATACGTGTGTGCGTGTTTGCATTAGTGCGAACTATTACTATTCAATAAAGTCATTTGTTGGACCTTTTTGTGTGATTTCTGACTGAGCCTGACCCCGTAAACACTGGGTAAAAGATCCTTAACTATTCTGCCCTCTTTGCATTGCTAAAGCGGTGTTCATAGCTAATTTTCCCCACAAGTGACAATTTTGACAGGCGTTGGGAATCCCCCTAAGGGACCCGCAGCAAGCAGGGTAACAGCTGGCCAGGTAGCGGCTGGTGGAGGAGGACCCAAGGCAGGTTTTTAAAGGGCTTCACAGTCTGATTGGAGCCACCAAGAGAGAAGGTATCACCCAGAAAAGAAGAGCCTGAGGTGGTGGTAGGAGAACAGGGGTTGGAGAAACTGGCAAATAATCAAAGCCATGAAAGTCAAATCCTCAAAAGGGGGCAGGTGACTGTACTTCTGTTGCCATATAAAGAGACAAATCCTATCATGTTTAATACATCACTAAATTGCCCTGCCTAGAAAAGCTACTAGTTCTAACTAAAAAATTCTAAATAGAAGCAGTTCAGTTGTGTTGAGTGTTTTTAATGTTTTCTGCTCTCCAGAAACACATAATGACTTCTGAGTGGAATAAAAATGCTAAGGGAAGTTGATTATATCGGCTGACAAGAATTTATTGAGAAGGGTGAAGCAATAAGAACAAATCAGGTAACTATACAATTTAAATCTGAAAATTACTAAATTGAACAGAATGGCATCAAATATATCAGATATTCACTCAGAATCTCTGGCCTGTCTCATGTGTCAAAGCCCTGGGCCTCCTCTTGCTGCTCTCTGGCCTCAAAGCTACTGCTGTTGTGGGTGTTGTTTGCCATTCAATCCACGGCTGTCCTCTTTAGCGGTGTTTTTTCCCCCTTCACACACTCTCCCTGGGCTCTCCTCAATCTTTCCTCACTGAGATTTTCCACCCTTGCTCAGGGTTTCCTTGCATGCACTCAAACCATCCTCCACAGAATTTCCAACGCAGCTCTTTAGCAAGCTATGGATGGGATTTGCTACTGCCTTGTACGGCACTCACCACAGAAGGCCTTTTGCAAACTGGCATCTCCATATGACAAGCCAGTCTGGTGTAGTGTTTTGAATATTAGACTAGGTCTCCAGAAGACCAGGGTTCAAATCCCCACTCACCCTGGAAACCCATTGGATGACCTTGAGCAACTCACACTCTGTCAGAAGGCAATGGCAAGACATCCTCTGAATAAGTTTTTCCAAGAAAGCCCTAGGATAGACTTGCCAGAAATTAGACTTGATTTGAAGGCACATAGCAGGAACGATGCCCTCAGGGCCTGCATGCCACCTTCTAAAAATTCTAGAGTTTTTCACTGCTGCAAAAGGATTGGAGACACTGGCAAAAGCTTTTGTGGACCCTTTGGCATGACAAAACTGGTTAATCTTCAAGGTGCCATAAGACCTGAGCTTGGAAGGAAGAAGATATAAATAACATGTCACTGGATATAGCATCACTTCTTTTGCTGTGTCCCTAACTTTTGTAGTGGCTTGTATGGTTAGCAAGTGTATATGTTGTCTTATTGCTTAAGTGTGTTTTGTATGTTAAGAGCATTGAAAATCAATTACAGTTCCATTTCCAGTGAAGCAATGGCTGCTGGGTAGCACTAGGAGCCCCTCTCTACAAGTACAGACCTACCCTACTTATCTGACAATTTAGGGACTGGAACACGGTCAGAAATGGAATTGGTTGAAAAGCAGTATCCATGTACAATACTGTAGGGTGCATGAAGGAGTTATGGAAGCTCATTTGGGACTGACTGCACGCACTGCTTGTAGACTCTCTCAGCTGGCTTGGCATCTTTTTTCTCCTCTCAGCTTGCTTTGCAAGCAATGCGCATGCATAGGCAGTCTCAAGCAAGCCTCCATAGGCAAGAAGAAGTGATGAACAAATGGAACCCTCTGTTGAATTCTTGGAACTTGTCCTTAATTTGAAAGCACTGAAAGAGCAAGTCTCCAGATAATGGAGTGTAAAAAGGTTGGGGCGTCCTGTACCCCTTTTCTGGAGAATACTACCACCAGCACTTATGCACTTTTAGGGAGAGAGTATCAAGTGGGCTTTTCCATTTGCAAAAAAGAACGGGTGAAGGTCTTCTCCAGGGAATGTGAGGGCTGAGAAAGCAAAGAGGAGGATGGCTTTATCAGCATCGAAAAATGCCACACGTCTCCCGGTATAGTTCAGAGACACTCAGATCCTCTTTGGCTTTTCCATCAACAGGAGAGAAGGAAAATCAGGTTCCTTGAGAGTGGCATATGTTCTGGCCCACCTCTCCACTGCCCATATACCTTGATCAGGATTAAAGTCAATATCCCCTTTTCTTTTCAAAGTCCTGCTGGCAACCCCTACACCCCATTCCTCTTCATTTCCCACAGTAACATTCCGATAATGCCTCCCTGATGCGAATCCTTCTTGCCTCAGGACGTTCATCAAATCCCTCAAAATTGATGGGTAGATCTTGATAGTCCTCTTCCCAACTCAAGGTTATTAGAACATCAGACAGGGTGAGTTTTGGATGAGCAGTACCTGGATCCAGAGTCACATTTTCTGTTGCAGGTGGGACAGAAGACACAAAGGAGAATATAAAAAGATGGAGAGTAAGCCCCTTTCTGCAACTTGCCTTCATCCGGCGCAGGGGCATGGAGATCGCGCAAGCAGCCTCTTGTGAGAGGCTCTCGTGTCTCCGCTGCTTTGGGTCTGCAGCCACCGCCTGCTGGCTGGCAGGCAACATGAAGGCTCCGCCTCTTCCTTCTGCAGCGCAGCCGGGTATTTTCCCAGGCTGTGCTGGGGAAGGAAGCGCAAGGGCAGCGGCTCTGGAGCTCCACATGCAAGGCAAGCCGAAAATGAAATAGTGTGCGATTGGCACCTGCTGACCCTGGCAGCATTGCACGATTGCAAGGACACCGTTTGAAATGCTCCTTGCAATCGCATGACGCTCCGGAGGCCCTTTCGCATGGCAAATGCAAATGCCAGGTGAAAAGGGCCTAAGAATCCCCTGCAAGACTGATCTTAGAAACAGATCACTGACAGGGTCAAATTAAACAGGGTGTCCATATATTGAAAACAGAAAAGAAGACAGTTGTCCAAACACCAATCACTATGATGACTCTCACTTTAAATACCTCTACAATGTGGAAAGGGAAAACTCTCCCCTCAATAATGGATTGGGAAATGAAATTGTTCAATATGATTAAGATGGACAGACTTACTGTATTTGCCGGTTTATAAGACACACCCGATTTATATACTAGCAAATACTATTTGCCGGCATATAAGACAAACTGACGTATAAGATGCACCCCATTTTCAAACAGTATTTTTTGGGGAAAAAGGTGAATCTTATACACCAGCAAATATAGTACTTATGTTATAAGAGAGGAAAAGTTTGAAACATTTGTCAAAGATTGGAACAATGTTATATGATACTTTAAGAACTGAGGTAATATTAAGATGGTAAATATTGATTTTTGATCAATGATTGAAATATGCAGATACAATAGCAATAATATAAATTACAGGCAATGTGTTTTATAGAACAGTTTGTCTGTCCTTCAGTCAGCAGGGTGGGGGGGTGGGGGTGTTTGGGTGAAGTACAATAAGAAGAACAATCAAGAAGAAGAGAAGGTGATGAAGTTATGGACTAACTCTACAATGTTTATGCTCGAAACATCTCTTTATCTCGATTGTATACCCACATATAACGTTTTTCTTTTTCTTTGAGTTGAATGTAAAATACCTGCTTGTATTAACTATTTAAAATAAAATAAAAAAAGCCTCTATGATGTAAGCTGTGATCATTGTGACTATAAATATTCCTAACCTTCATTGGGTTTAACAACAGCAATTTAAACTGATTATTCAACAATATTTAATAATACCAACAATTTATCTGGTTACAATGGAATTTTCAGTACCTAACTAACTGCAAAATGAAGTGTGCTCAACTTAATTTCCATGGGGCTGAGGAAGTTCCTTGAGGGGCTTCCTTCCCTCTGCTTTAAAGTAGCTTGTCCCTCTTCTCCCTCATCCTCCTCGTCCTCGTCCTCCTCTGAACTCTACTACCTGATCTAACACTTCCTCTAGCCCACACCTTGTAAGAAAAGCCAGACGTTTTAATAATTTGCCCAGACAGAAATTTTACCTCTGAAAAAGAAGAAACATGTAGGAAAAGGAGGGAGTACAAAAACCCTAGAGTAAGATATGCAGTATTCCTTTATACCAGGAATGCAGCATATATTCCTCATAATTTGTGGCTCTGTTGAATGAAATTGAAATGAAATTCAACAGAGAGAAATGTAAGGTCCTATACTTAGGTAGAAAAAATGGAAGACAGAAATATAGGATGGGAGACATGTGTGAAAGGGATCTAGGAGTCTTAATAGACCACAAGCTGAACATGAGTCAGCAGTGTGATGCAGCAGCCAAGAAAGCCAATGCAATTCTCGGCTGCATCAATAGGAGTTGGTGTCTAGATCGAGGGAGGTACTGGTACCACTCTACTCTGCTTTGGTTAGACCTCATCTTGAATACTGTGTCCAGTTCTGGGCACCCCAATTCAAGAAGGACATGGTCAAGCTGGAGCAAGTCCAGAGGAGGGTGACCAAAATGGTGAGAGGCCTGGAAGCCATGCCCTATGAGGATAGACTTAGAGAGCTGGGTATGTTTAGTCTGCAGAAGAGAAGGTTAAGAGGGGACATGATAGCCATGTTTAAATATTTGAAGGGATGCCATGTGGAGGAGGGAGCGGGCTTGTTTTCTGCTGCTCCAGAGACCAGGACAAGGAGCAATGGATTCAAGCTGCAGGAAGGGAGATTCCACCTGAACCTCAGGAAGAACTTCCTGACAGTCAGGGCTGTTCGGCAGTGGAATCTGCTGCCTCGGAATGTAGTGGAGTCTCCTTCCTTGGAGGTTTTTAAGCAGAGGCTGAATGGGCATCTGTTGGGAGTGCTTTGAGGGTTTTTCTGCATGGCAGTGGGTTGGACTGGATGGCCCCTGGGGTCTCTTCCAACTCTACACTTCTATGTTTCTATGTCAAATTTAACAAATCCCATGGAATTATTTTTAAAAATTGTATTATTCTGAGGGAAGAGAGTATGTAGTAACTTTTTATATTCTGGAGTTCCTCATAATTTGTGGCCCTGAGCTGTAGTTTACTTAGCATGTGTCTAAATCAAACACTAATCAGAAAAAACTGCATTCTCTTTAAAATCACTAGTCTGAATCCTATTCACACTCTCACCTAGATCAGACCTGCTGAAACAAGAGAATTTACCATTCAACAGACCTACTATAGTTGGAATTATCAGTAGGCTTCTGGCCTTGAATTTCCAGAGACATTTCATAAAAGTGTTTCTTTCTTTCCAGACTTCTCCCACCTATAACCACTGTAATTTGTAAGTTACAAATAGTTGCAGGATCCTTTCACATTAAGCAATTACAACAATTTAATACCACTTTAACTGCCACGGCTTCCTCTTGTAAGGCCCCCCTTTGGGAGTCCCTGATATCAGTATGGGCATCATATTAATTGGCATCATATTTAATTGGCAACATGCTTTAATTGGCACTAATATCCAATTCAAACCTTAGAGGTGACTGAGAGGAGACTGCACCCTCTAGGTGCAATTAGGTCGTTTGCCAGGCAGTAGCTGTTGTTCCTATGGATGACTGGCTTAAGTAGAAGCTGAATGTTTTACCAGGGAACACAATTGGGAAAAGCCCACCAGAACACTGATTGACAAATACCCATCCCCGATGCGCCTGGACTCCTTCCTCTTGCCTCATAGCACCCACAATAGACAGAGCTATTACAACAACCATTATCTCTTTATCATCTGAGCACTGAAGCCATCAGCACCATCTGGACCCCATTGTCTGTGTTGCAACTCCCATTGTCCACCAGGCTGGGAGAGCAATCAACTCACACCCCTTCTGGGAGGGAAACAGAGTATATAAACCCTTGCTTTTGAGAAGTCAATTGCAGTCAGATGAAATGCTGGACTTCACTATGTCGCTCTGAATCCTGATCTGTCTGCCCTTAGACAGAAGTCTAAGTCACATTTCAACTTATTCACTACACTTCTGGACTGGTAATTATAAATCTCACAAAATCCTTCAGCCTCTCTATACATAATCCCCCCCCCGCTTGTTTTCCTTCAGTTAGCTCTTGTGTGAATGTGTGATTGTGTGTATCTTGTGTGCATGCATGACTGAATTCCCCTCAATAAAACACATTTTTGGCTTACTTTTGAATCTCTGGATGGTTCTTTTCCTACATGAGCCTGTAAACCAGTGGTTCTCAACCTTCCTAATGCTGCGACCCCTTAATACAGTTCTTCATGTTGTGGTGACCCTCAACCATAAAATCATTTTCGTTATTTTTTTATTATTATTATTATTTAGTTAGTTAGTTAGTTAGTTATTTCCAACATCAAATACATTGGAAACACTGCCCCAAATCACTGCTCTGGATAGACTTCTAATGCCTAAAAACTGGTAACCCTCTCCCCTTTTTTTAAGCACAGAAAGAGTCCATCAATGCCAGAATTAAGGCAGTAGTTCTAGTTCTGAATGTTGGGTTTCCGCAGTTCAAAAAGCCAGTCACTCCCAAAGGCAATGCCGAAACAGCCCACATTTTACACAAGGCGCAGGGAGGAAAGGACAGGGAGAGAGGAAAGATGGCGGCGGCATAAGCAGACACGTTTTGTTTCACTCCCTCCCTCCCTCCCTTAAAGGGAGTGCGGATGCTGAACATACAAAAAGCGAGGAATGCAAGACAGTCAGGGCGAAGAACACAACACGTGCATGTGGCAAGCGCCAAGGGTCCACGCACAACAAAAGCGAGAGGAGAAGGTCATCCTGGCTATTTCTGCACTAGACTGTTATAGCACTATTATTCCACTTTCACCATCCTATGGAATCCTGGGGTTTACAGTTTGAACCCCAGCGCAGGGGTCTCAGAAGCACTGCTCCCATTGGCTGTGAGGCCACCTTCTTTTAAAAGGGGGGCAGGATTGAGGAGTGGCGACCCCTGTGAAATGGTTGTTCGACCCCCAAAGGGGTCCCGACCCCCAGGTTGAGAACCACTGCTGTAAACATTGGTAGCAAGATCTAGCTAAGTTGCCCCCCTCTTGTTAGCCTCCTGATTTTGAGCTAATTAATCCCCCACGTTTGCAAGGAGGTACTGGCATCGTGGGTTGGCCCTTGTGGCACCTACATTTTGAAGTAACACTCTACAGAATTCTGCGGTTTATAGTTTAGGGAAGGATATGTCTAAGACCATTTCCGCACTAGATTGTTATAGTGCTATTATCCCACTTTCAACATCCTATGGAATCTTGCGGTTTCCAGTTTAGGGAGGGACCGTCCAGCCCCTCCTGAAACAGCTAACCCTAGGATTCCAGAGGATGTTGAAAGTGGAATCGTAGCGCTATAACAGGCTTGTGCAAACAGCCACTGTCTTCATATTAGTTAATGCTTGATTAATTCTGACAGATAATTCCCAGGGAGGCTTAACTACACAGGAGTCTTGCTGGTCCAGTTTCGCCAGATCATTTCGGGGGGGGGGGTAGGGTGATTTCCCTAGCTGAGATGGGGGGTGGGCTGAAGCCTTTCTGCCTCCATTCCATTCTGTCTCCCCTCCATTGAGGACCCATGCCACTGTCTGGCTAAGCCCAAATCCCTCCTGTGTATTTGCTCCTTCTTAAATAGATTTGGCAAACTTACCTTTATGAAGCTGAAGTTCACATAGCAGAGTGTCTGATGAATGAAAGGGAACAGAGAGTAAACATTTTTGTGTTTACCACATATGTGCTTGCAAATATATTCTCTCACCTCACCAAGCTGTTCATTTTTTCCTTTGTTTAGACCAGGGGTGAACTAATGGCCACCCACAAACTGCTATTTTTGTAGGCCCCAAATCCCAAAATTCCTTTCAAATTTTTATGGATGAGTTTTTTTGCCCCAAAATACTCAAAAATTGCTCAAAAATACCACAAAATGGAGAGGTTCTCTCACGCCACCCATCCCATGTGGAAAATATAGCCAAGCTGGAAATGACATGACGTTGGCCCTTTTCGCATGTTACCTGTTTGCACGACAGGGGAGGGCGTCTCGCGCGAGAAGCCTCCTCCGAAACGCTGCCACTTCCCTGCTCCTTCCTACCGCAGGTCACTTCCTGTTAGCGCGACTGTCGCACTAGCGCCCCTTCCTTCCTTCCGCAGGGCAGTGTGGGAGCTGTAGGCTGCACTGGGGGAGGAAGCATGACCCGCCCGGCTCGCTGACGCACCGCACGCAGGTAAGTGCGCGAGGGCGCCGTGAGCATTGCGTGAGCGCGGGGCATTTTCAGCTTAAATCCGAAAATCAAAAAATGCACATGCACACCGCTTCAGCCTTGTGAGCATCATGCAAGTGGGGGTGCGTCATACAGAGCGATGTTCCCATTTGCGCGACGCTCAGGGGGCACTCGCGCAACAAAAAAAACATGCGAAAAGGGCCGTTGTTTCTGATTGTGGTAGGAAGGATAGGGCAGCCCACATGGACTAGGAGTGGCATCCCCCCTCCATTTATAAACTGAGGTGATGGAAATACTTCTCCCAGTTCTAATGCACCTGTAAAGATTCATGTTTGTATCCTTTTAACTTCTTTTAAATTTGACTACTTAATGCTTTTCTTGCGTTTTGAAGTGTAAAAGTATTGAAACAGCACTCTGACACTTAAATATTATTTCTTCAACATGATGTTAAACAAGGTTATTCAGGAGCAAAGCACACATAACCAATCACTGGCTGAACGGCGAGAAAGATGTAAATGTACCATCCAATGCTTCTTAGGCCCTTTCCGCACCGGGGTATTAAAACGGTGCAGAGCGACCTCCAACAGAGGTAGTCTGCACCATGGAGTGGATTGGGGTGGACTACTTTTTGTAGTTCCATGCCTCAATCTGCTCCGAAGCGACCGGAACTGGTGGCGCGGCATGTTTTTTAAAAACCTCTTTTCAGAGGTTTTTAAAAAGAATGGAGCGCGCAGCCCCGTGCAGCTCCGTCACCACGCTCCGGTGCAGAGTCACAGGCGTGCACTAGTGCGTGCCTGCAGATCTGCTGGGGGCGGGCTTCTGGCTGGCGAGCTTATCTGGTTGGTGGAGAGCGTCCGCCAGCCAGAAGCCGCCATTTTGGATGCCAAAGCCGCCATTTTGGAGGCCGGAGGACTGCGGAGCAGCGAGCTCACGCTGCTCCGCATGGCGACAGACTTACCAGGCTGCCTGTAAGCTCCGTTTTAGCGTGTTTTCCCTCGTTTTCCCCTCCACATGCGGAAGGGGCCTCATTCTTACAAGTCCATGCAACAAAGCAGGAGGTGTTGTAGTTTAGTTATGCAGATTTGCCCATTCTATGAAATTTGGGCAAAAATTGTTCTCACAAATGCAAAAACACACTTTGAGACTGACAGAATATCTCTCCATCTTGCAAACAATGAAAAAATGTGGTTTTAATTTCACACGCAAAAAGGAGACAAGTGAGGATGTACTTTCTTAATGGGACATATGCTAAGGACTGTGGCTAAGGCCCTATTTCAGTTAAATTTAGTAGTGAAAGTGGGCCACTGAAACCATTAACTTAACCATGAAGTTAATCACAAATAATACTGTTTTAGGATCTGGGAGGCTTAATGAGCTGGTTCGGGGCCTAGCAACATGATCCTGCATGTTTAGTCAGAAGCAAGTCCCCTTGAATTCAATAGGCATTACTAAAAGTGTCTCTCAACGTTACATTTCAAAACTGTGTTTTGAATTTAGGCATTGCTATAATTTAGAACCTGATCAAGTTTGTGGATTTGGGTGTGAGCCTGAGTCACTGGACTGAATATGAACTTTGCCTCTGAGAGACAATAAACATGCCAACCCTGTTGTTATCAGAGGAGCATTGCTGGTTATATTTTTCTCTTGGTCTTTCTCCAAGGAATTGAGGCAACAAACTACAAACAGCTTCCCCTGTCAGGGTTTCTTCCCTGTTTTCTCACTCATGTACACACCCACCTTTTAAAAATGATTGCTTGCCTTTTAGGACCTCCAAGGCCATTTCCACACTAGACTGTTATAGCGCTATTATTCCACTTTCCGCCTGGCCCCTCACTAAACTGCAAACCCCAGGATTCCATAGGATGTTGAAAGTGGAATAATAGCGCTATAACAGTCTAGTGCAGAAATGGCCTCAGTCTGATTGATTTTCTCAAAAACAAAAATAACTTTTTTACAGTAAACTAGAATTGACTTTTTGGTCACTCAAATCCCCATTTTTCTGGTTTTGCGAACAACGTAACCAACTTAGTACAGGTAATGACCAAGTCTCAATAAATAGGTCACCCAATATACAATCCTTTATTCAATCTTCATTACCTTTGACTTGCTTGACAACATTTTCCAGACAGGAATTTATATCCCAGAATCCAGAGATTCTCCATTTCAGTGTTACAGGCAAAGCCAATGGTTTCTCAAAAGTCTCCTTCTTCTCATATCTAGAAAAAAAGAAATGTTAAATCTTCAGCCATCCTAAGGCAATGGAGGTTGATATTATTATAAGGTAGCTTTACTAAACTGGTTGAAGATGATGATGATGATGATGATGATGATGATGATGATGATGATGATTTGCTTTGCTGAAATAGTCAATACTGAAACTGCAAAGATGGGTTCACAGGAAGGGCATGTAGAAAGGATGGAAGCCAAGAACTAGACCATTTCTGCACTGCACTGTTATAGGCCATTTCCACACTAGCCTGTTATAGTGCTATTATTCTGATTTCAACATCCTATGGAATCCTGGGGTTTGCAGTTTAGGGAGGGGCCTCAAAGACCCCTCCCTAAACTGCAAACCCCAGGATTCCATAGGACGTTGAAAGTGGGGAATTGCACTATAACAGGCTAGTGCGGAAATGGCCATAGTGCTATTATTCCACTTTCAACCTTCTGTGGGGTTTGTAGTTTACTGAGTTCCAAGAGCTCTCTGGCTGAGAACTGTAAAGGCCCCTCCCTAACCTGCAAACCCCAGGATTACATAGGATAATGAAAGTGGAATAATAGCACTATAATAGTGTAGGGCAGAAATGGCCCTAGCTAAGAGCTAATGAGCTGTTAAGTGCCAACAGCCACCTGGAAACCTAATGAGCTAAGGAGGGGACTCAGCCTTGACTAACTAAAGAATAAATAATACCTTAATAAGGAACATCAAAGAATCCTTAGTAAATGGAACCAAACTGATATGGCGAAGAAAGAAAGCCACATTGTCAGTTTAACCTGGGAACATGTTACAAGCATGAACTAAAGGTAGAAAGGTGTGCCAAAAGTAATGAGGTAACATGCTTGTGCTTAAACCAATCAGGTTTGGTTTTGGGGAACAACCAAGTAGTGGATCCTAAACTTGTACCCAAGTAAATAATGCTGGTAAAAGTGTATTTAAAAGACTGTAAACCCTTTGACTGTTTCCTCGATTTATCTAAGAGCCTGGAACCTTTACTGTGCAGCAAATCAATAAAGGCCTCTGTTAGAAGACACTCAACTGGTGCTCAGTCTTTTGGGCAAGCCAGGCATGAACCTACAAGGGTCTTTGCCTGTTTGGTGTGACAATCTGATGCAGAATTAGCAAGTCAACCAAAAGAAATAAGATAAGAGAAAGAAATTAGATAAATGATGGGGCCCGTGAACTCTGGTCCCACTCCCTAGGTCTTCTTGGAGATTAATCCCTCCCTCCCACAGCCATCAAATGATCTGATTCAGAGGACATTTCATGCTACACAATCATAGCAGTAAGATTTCCCTTTAAGTGACATGGCTGCATACTACGGAATCCTGGGATTTGTAGTTGAGGCACAAGATCTCTCTGGCTGGAAATTCTAAGTACCCCACCCTAAACAACAAATCCCATGACTGCATGGGAAACTAATGTGAAAATGAATGTGCAATCATAGCTCTGTATTTGTGTGGTGTGGAAGGGCCTCAGAATTCTCTATTGGGCTAATATAGACATACCTGTCCCCTGTCACTAGGGGTACCAATTTCTAGCCCCTTGGCCAAAATGCAGCCATCTGACACACAAGCTTGTTCTACAGGGTCCAACAATTTTTTATTTCTTAAATCACAGACTAAACAACCTGGTCCAGATGTAACCATCTTGGTCTATGAAACCATCGTTTTGTACTTTGTTTTCAAACAGATACTAACCACAAATTTCTCCTTTTAGATATAACAATTAACTGGAACCAGTTGTCTCTTTCCTGGAGCTTGTCTCTGCCCATTCTTGGCACCCAAAGCCCAGAAATGCTTCTTTTGGGGACTACAGTTCCCAGAATTCCTAGCTAACATGGTCACTGGTTGGGATTCTGGAAATTCTAGTTCCAAAAATATCATTTTCAAGTTGTAGGTGGAGGAGTACATGGGCATAAGGCTCATTCCTGGTCTAATATACTATAGTTTACATCTGAACTAAGCCAATTGCTTGAATGCAAAGTGGATTCAGTAACATGTGAAGAACAGGAGGAGGTTCTGAACGAATTGTGATCCTCAGCAGTTATACAAGTTTAACAGAATCTTCCTGCCCTTATTTTTTCCGCATTTTTTTTGAGATTGTGCTACTGCATTCAGAAGATCACATATTACAAAAACTTTTCAGATTCTTCCCAATATCACAAAGAAGAAAAAGAAATGGGATCCCTTTACCTCTGCAAGGTTTTTCCAACATCCTAGAAGGGAAAGAAAGAAAGGAGAAGATGGTCAGTTCTTGTCACGGGGCTATGCTGTGAGAGCCCTTCAGATCATCGGGGCTGGTAAAGTACTGTATGATCCTTTGGTGTCCTGTTGGTGGTTGTCTCCATAGACAGACTACATCACTTATGGGCTGGAAGAGTACTGCCTTAAAAACTGGCTTATCTGATTTAACAATCAGGCCTTTTTTTTACCCAGAATATGATGGTACACCAGTAATGCACCAGAAATAAGAGATTGTGATGGAACCTGAGAGTGTGGCTGGCAGAGCAGCCCTATTGACAGGTGGTCATATAACCAGATTGGCTCTGTCTGAGCAAAACCCAGCCCTAGTAAGAGGGAGGGCTGTGGGTAAGACAGCAGAAGGCATATATACAGGGAGTGTGAATTGGATTCTAGCCTCCTTCAGTGAGATTCTTAGGCCATTTCCACACGGGGGTAAAACTCTGCGTCCAGACGATCGGAGACGGAGGTCGTTCACACCGCGGGGCGATCTAGTGCGGTTGGAAAAGGTGAGGCTCCACACCTCCAACCGCTCTAGTGCAGCCGCAAGGGTGGCGCTGCGAGTTTTTTTAAAAAAACACCTTCCCAGGTGGTTTTTATGAAACTCGCCCGCACTAATCCGCGGCTGCTCCCGGTGTGAATCTGCAGAGACGCGTTAGTGCGTCTCTGCAGATCTGCCCGGGGGCGGGCTTCCGGCTGCCCTGATTGGCGGAGCGCCGTCGGAAGCCGCCAGCTGCCATTTTGGGCGCTGCCGAACTCCGCCGAAATTCGGCAGCGTGTGGAGCGGCAGAGCCGCGCTCCCCGCAGGGATGGAGCAGAGACGGAGCAAAACGCACGCAGGTAATCTCCGCCCCTGTGTGCGCCGCCCTGTTTCGGCTCCCCATGTGTGAAAAGGGCCTTAGAGAGAACTTTAAGTCAGAACCATCAGTCAACCAAAGGGGAGGTTGTCTGAAAAGAGGGTTTCTTCTCAGTGGCCTAGTATGGGGCAGAGAAGAAACCAAACCACTTCTGAGTGGGCCAGAAAGTGGGACCCTGAGTTGGGAAATATACCTTTGTGCTAAGGGGAGCCAAAGGTCTGTGTATGAGTGAAAGCTCTGTTCTTGCATACTGTGGTGATATGAAGAAATTAGTTAAAAATCTTTGGTGAAGTGTTTTTTTATTTGAGTATTCTTGAAAACCCAATATCTTTGTTCCTGTGCGTTATTTTAATAAAGATTCCATTCAATTTTTATAGTTCTGTTTGGTGGATTATTTTTTTTCAGTTTTACTTTTATAAGAACACTCTGCTACAGATTATCAATTTCTTTTGAATAACCATCGATAAGCTTTGCCCTTTATCCACTAAGGTGGTGATTTTAAAGGGAAAGCAGAGTTGAATAAGTGGAAGGGAGGGAGCCAGGGTGCTATAGCAGGATTAAAGGGATGCAGCTACTCCAGTTAGGTAGAAAGAAAGCAGGCCTAGGCCTGGCCCTCCCTCCACAGAGATCTTCTAGTGAATCATTTCACTACAGCATCCTGAATTTCACTTGCCTCCACCCCAACCCCTACTTCTGGGGACATCTGGGGACATTCCTTGGAAATGTCCACTCTCTTTTCTGACAGTGACTGTCATATCCTCAAATATTTCACAGATGAAATCTGGGACACATGTGCCCAAGAAATATCAGAGTGTGGTCAAGATGACCAAAGTTATTACGGAAGAATTACAGACAGGTAGCGGAGGCTGTAGCAGTTTGCTTTGGCCTAAGCCTACTGGGAAGGGCAAGATCCCACTCCCTCTTCTCCTTCCCGCCCTGCTGATTTGATTGAGTGCAAACTTAAACTCACTTTGCAGTCACTGAAGAAGCTGAGGAGGAGAGGGAAATTCCTCAACAGTTCATGGAGCAGGATGAGATACCATAAAGTTCAGGTGTGTGAGATAAAAGTATCTGTCCTTCTCCACCTTTCAAACCCCAGCTTTCAGCCCCAGTTACTGCTTCCCAATATGGTGATTGCCTCGCTGGTGGACCATGGTAGGAGGCAGCATGGAGGCACCGGTAACATCAAGAGAAGTGAGCACTCCCCCATGTCTCCTTCAGTCCCCTCCCCTCCAGAGAGGCAGTAACTGTGTTGGGAGGGGATAGATATGGCTGAATGTTGGGGCTTGGAAGGCGATGGAGGACAGGGGCCTTCATGCTGCTTAATGGAGCTTTCTGGGTACTTCATCCTGCTCCTGGATTCAAGATATACAAACCATTGTCCTGCATCCAACCTGGCAACCCTACCTCCTGTGTGATTTACATTTGGGCATCTGGTTAGCCATTGTGGGAACAGAAGGATGAATGAGAGATACATTTGCTAGATATAGCATCAAACTTTTTAATATTTTACAGAGCGGTGGTTCTTAACCTCAGGTCCACGGACCACTGGGGATCTGTGGAGCCCTCACAGGGGGTCTACAAAGCTCTAGATGCTGGATACCAACAGCAGCAGCAGCAGCAGCAGCAGCAGCAGCAGCAACATGGCAGCAGTGGGGTATGGGTGCTGAAACGGCTCCCTGGTTTGCAAATGAGGGAGCAGTTTGGGCACACGCATACACCTGCCACTGTGTCTCTTGTCAGGGACGCAGCAACAGGGGGTGTGGGCATCGAAGGACACCAAGCTATAAATAAATAAATAAATAAATAAATATCAATCTGAATATTTAAATAAATATTTGGATATTTAAATCTTGAGTTAAGTTTTGGGGATCCCTAGCAACAAATTATATTTACAAGGGGTCCACAGTAAAGAAAGGATTAAGAATCACTGTTGTAGAGTATTTTTCTTCTTCTATCTGCACAGTTTGAAGTCACACAGTATACCCAAGAGCTGCAGGACTTCCCCATCTCATTCTGATGCATGCCTGGACTGGGCTTTACCTGCAGGAGTTCACTTGGGGACTGCTGGCACTTCGCCTCCATCTCCTGGATGAGACTTTCAAGGGAGGAGAGTTCCCTAGAGAGTTTGGCCATGTACTCATCTGTTTTCTGTGCAATCTCCTTCTCCACTTCCTCTATCTGAAACAACAGATGTTTCTCCTGTTCTTCCAGAAACTGGTGAAGTTCTTTAAATTCAGCCAGAGTTTTCTCCCTCTCTGCTTTTGTTTGCTTCTGCAATGAATAGATTCAAAGACAAGAAAATCAGGGTAGTATCAAGCATTGTGCCAATCACTGTAATTTCAGGAGGAATACAGCAAGAATGATATAGAAATATGGCTTCGGAGGCTTCCAGGTAGGGCTTTTACTGCGTGCTTGTACTACTTTATTCATGGAGGTTTATGATATGTCCGGATATTGCCAACTGTAATTTACTAGAATTTTCTTTCAGCAAAACAAATGGAAGAGTTGCATAAGGTCTCTTGATTTTAACCTGTAAGAGATTTGATTTGACTTCTGCATGGAATTGCTTTTGGACTTCTCAAAAGAGATCATGTAAATTTTCAGGAGGCAAAAA
The DNA here is from genome assembly GCA_948474755.1 of Ctenosaura bakeri. Lineage (NCBI taxonomy): Eukaryota > Metazoa > Chordata > Lepidosauria > Squamata > Iguanidae > Ctenosaura > Ctenosaura bakeri. Next base: position 67,188 of record CAOLHI010004133.1, on the reverse strand, counting down.
ATTTTGTAAAGATTTTCAGGAGATCTACTGCTAGAATATAGCCTTTCAATGACCTTTTAAAAAGTGAGATTGAGGGCCTTTTGTAGTACAGAATTATAGCAGTATGATTCCACTTTAACTCCCTTGCTTGCATCCTTTGGAATCCTGGGATATGTAGTTTGGGGAGGAACTAGAGCTCTTTGGCAGAGATTCTAAGGCCCTTTCCACACGCGGGCGGAGAAATGAGGTAAGCCACGCTGAAACGGAGCTTACCTTCGTCCGTTGCTGTGTGGAGCAGTGCGTTTCGCTGCTCTGCACTCGTCGGCGTCCTGCGGCATCCAGCAGCACCCAAAATGGCGGCTGATGACTGGCGGAGGCTCTCCACCAACCGGAGAATCTCGCCAGCCGGAAATCCCACCCCCGGCAGATCCGCAGTGCCTGCAAATCCACACTGGGCGCTGCAACGCGGCTGCACGGGGCTGCACGCCCCGTGCCTTTTAAAAACCACATAAAAAGTGGTTTTTAAAAAGCACGCGGTGCCGCCACTTCCGGGTGCCCTAGCGCAGATTGGGGTGTGGAATTACTCTAAAGTAATCCACCCCAATCCACTTCACGGTGTAGATGACCTCCCACGGAGGTTGCGCTACCACGTGTTATTTCCCCGTGTGGAAAGGGTCTAAATTCCCCTCTCTAAACTGCCATTCCCAGGATTCCATAGGGAAGCAGTGATGGTAGTTCAAATGGAATCCTAGTACTAAAACTGGGCCTGGAGGCCCATCTGGCACCAACACATGTCATTTAGGTGCCAAATTAAAACTTAGCTATTCATCAAAGGCATGGGCCACATTAACTCATCCTAAATACCTACATTTGCAGGTTTTTTTCTTAAAAAAATCTTTAAAATCTGTTTTTATTACTGCAGTTTACTATATTTTAGTTTATTTAATTATTTTATTGTTTTAAATCATGTCACTTGTTTCAGTGCTTTTTGTAAGCCACCCTGAGATCTTTGATATGGGGAAGGGTATAAATAACTAACTAAATAAGTAACTAAATAACTACGCAACATGAAAGCGTCCGAGGCCATTCCAAATAATACTGAGAATTGTGCTTTCACTGTCGTGTCCTAATGGAATGATTTCCCCACTGAGAGCATGCAGATTCCCAATGTGGTATTTCCCCAGTCAACTAAAATGTGTATTTCACTCAGACAGTTACCACAATATTATTCTGTGTGTATGTGTGTGAGTGTGCTTATATAGATAAACACACATGCTCTCACACACAAACAATAATGTGGTAAATGTCTGTGTAAAACACACATAAGAGAACTAACATGGTGTAATGGTTTGAGCATTGGACTAAAAGCCTGGAGACAAGGTTCAATTTCCTGTGCGGCCAGGGAAACTCACTGGGTGATCTTGGATGTGTCACAAATTCTCAGCCCCCAGAACCCCCCTGAGATGTTCTTCATTGTCATGGGCCAGGAGTCAGCTTCTCCAGATAAACAGTGACCTCACAGGAAGACAGGCAAATACAAGCGCACCAGGAGCTAGTCAGGCCATGAGGGCAGCAGGCTGGGATGAGAGCCAGCTGTCTCCTGCCTTTTTAAGGAAGGCAGAGGTTGGTGGTCCAATGCCTGAAACAACTGGTGTATTTGTTGCCCCTTGCCTTTGTGTGCTATGGATTCCCTGACACTTGGACTGTCCGACCTTCTTGTTTTCTGGAGTCCTGAACTCCCAGACCAATTGTTTGACTACGTTTCTGTTCAACCATAAACAGGCAAGCTCTGCTAAACTGTTAAGCTGTTTCAGTTTGGCTGCTGAACAGCCTTCTGTTAACTCTGCACTCTGGCCATTTCCGCACTACAGTGTTAAAGTGCTGCTATTCCACTTTCAATGCCCTGTGGAATTCTGGGGTTTGTAGTTTACTGAGACCAAAGAGCTCTTTGGCTGAGAATTTGAAGTGCCCTCCCTAAACTACAAACCCCAAAATTCAATAGGAGGTTGATAGTGGAATAGAAGCACTTTAACACTGTAGTGCGGAAATGGCCTCTGTTGCCTGGCAATGGGTAGCCGGCGGCTACGACAGCCACAGGATCACCATAAGTCAGAAATGACTTGAAGGCATAGAACAGCAACAACATATATGTATGTGTGTGTGTGTGTGTGCGTGCGCGCATCAAAAACACAATTTTAAAAGCTGTGCACCTATTTGTCAAAGTGTCTTCCTACATATTTCCCTGAAAACACTTTCAGTACCTCTGTTTTCTAATAAATTTTATTGTTTCATCATTGTTTTATTTTAGCAATTGTTTTTACTATTTTACTGTAAATTGTTTTGGATTTTGCAAAATGAAAAGCAGATATAAACAGGATATAAAACTATCTTATGATAACAGTATATGAGCACCTAATACCAATAGCACATCGTAACTTTCTTCCCTTTCCTTCCATTCTGTAATCCTCTGTGCCACATGTAAAGCTCCGACAAATCTATCTGGACTCCAGAGGGGAGGGGACTCCAGAGGGGAGGGGGTTCACACTAGAGTTAGCATACGTGTGCATGTGTGCACGTCTGTCTGTCTGCCCATCGAACTGTCTGTCTTGGTTCTGCTGACAGAAGCACTTCAGTCTGTGGAATCAAATCTTTGGATAGTGGCTAAATTCTCCAGGATTTTACATTTAGTTTCTCCAGATATTTTACAACTTGTTCATTTCTTGGTAATTGCCTACTTACAAGAAGGACTTGTTTTTCTTCTTCAGCACTTGCTTTATGCCTCAGCATTTTCTCTCTTGCCTGCTTCACGTTCTTCAGGCAGTAACAGATCTGATCCTAAAAACAAAGCAGAAGTTCCAGCTCAGGCCCAGTTTATAAGTTCATTGTATGAAGGCCTAAATACCCTAAGGACACTAGATCCTGGAAGCTAAGCAGGGTCAGCCATGGTTAGTACTTGGGTGGGAGACTACCAATGAATAATTGGCGCTTTAAGTTACATTTCAGAGGAAGGAACTGGCAAAACCCCTTCTGTGTATTCCTTGCCTAAGAAAACTCTAGGAAATTGAAGGATGCTCTGTAAGACCCTTTTCGCACGGGCCTTTGCTCGCGCGACAGCCCCGTGAGCCTCGCGGGAGTGGGAGCGTCGCTCCGCACGACGCACTCCCACTTCCACCCGGCTCACGGGGCTGAAGCGGCGCGAGCGCGGGTTTTTTGATTTTCGCGTCCAAGCGAAAATCACCCCGCGCTCGCGCAACGCTCCCGGCGCCCACCCGCACTTACCTTTCGTGCGGAGCCTCCGGGAGCCGGCCGGGTCGCGCTTTCTTCCCTCCGCTCCTGCGGAAGGAAGGAGCAGGGTGGGGAGGTAGCGCGACGGACGCGACGCCCGCTTCGCGCGCGCAGGGGAGAGGAATCCGGCACGCACGGGGGAGAGGAATCCGGCGTGACGCCGCCCGCTTCGCGTGCACGCGCGGGGTGGGAATCCGGCGCGAGGTCTCCCGCTTCGCACGGGGGGTAGGGCGGCTTGCGCGGCAAGCCTCCTTCAGTGCCGCTTCCCCGCTGGTTCCTTCGCCTGCGGAAGGAAGGAGGGGGAAGCGGCAGCCTCCCGGACGAGCCTTCTTGCGCTTGCCGGCCTCCCCCGCTTGCGCTAGAAGCCTCAGTGCGGAAAGGGCCTAAGTCAACAGACGTCTTGAAGGCGCATATAGACACACATATGTCAACCAAAACTCTCAGAATGGCTCTGCCGCTCCATCTTGGAGATGAGGATAATTTTACCCCATGCCATCCTGCATTAGGGCAAGAGACACAGACCCATTCCACCTCCTCAGGCAAACAACACATGGACAAATTCAACAGGGACGTAGAATCTTGGCTGCTATTTACTTTTATTTATTTGATTTCTATCCTACCTTTCTTAAGCACACCCGAGTTTATCCTCTAGTGTCATAACCATACCACCCTGAACATATGTACTCTGATCTAATATTCAGCATTAAGGAGATTTGGGCCTGACTAGTGTTAAGCTAGGAAATCCCCAGGCATTTCCACTCATTACCAATCAGGGTTGATAATACTGACCTAGATGAACCCATGGTTTCTCTTAGTATATAGTACTTCCTGTATCATTCAACAGAGATTGTCAAATACCAGACTCAGAATCATTCATGCCACCATATTGCAAATTTCTATGTATGGGTGTGAAAGGTGGGTCGTGAAGAAAGCTGACAGGAAGAAAATCAACTAATCTGAAATGTGCTGGAGGAGAGTTCTGTGGATACCATAGACTGCCAAAAAGACACATGTATAGGTATTAGAACAAACCTGAACTCTCACTAGAAGCCAAGATGAGTAAACTGAGGCTATTGTACTTGGGACATATTATGAGGCAACATGAAAAACGTGTTTGGAAACTCTGAAGGCAATAAGAAAAGAAGGCTAGAAGAAGATTGATTTAATCGAGGGCCAATTTCTGCACTAGCCTCTTATAGTGCTATTATTCCACTTTCAACTTCCTATGGAATCCTGGGCTTTGCAGTTTAGGGAGTGGTCTCAAAGGCCCCTCCCTAAGTGCAACCCCCAGGGTCCCATAGGATGTTGAAAGTGGAATAATAGCACTATAACAGTCCAGTGTAGAAATGGCCAAGGAAGCCACAGCTCTGAGCAAGACCTAAGCAGGGCTGTCGAGGACTGGGACTCCTGGGGGTCTCTCTCACACGGTTGCCACAAAGTGAAATCAACTGGATAGCAAATACAAGAACAAAGTGTCCTGTGTTCCATGTTCTTCCCTATGTCACAATAAAGGAGTAACCCACCACCCATATAAGGAGTGAATAGTAATTTACGGGCTAGCTCCTGATGGGCTTGGGAGTGTTGCTCTTTTTTACTACCTCCTTTCTCTTAGACCTGAGGAACTGCTGATGATACAGAAGGTACCGCAGGCACTTAAGCAAGAAGGTGTGGAGCTGTTGGTCCTCTAACTTATTGCTACCTAGTTTGAGAGGATGTCTGGCAGATGTCCTTAGCCTGCAAAAGCTTAACTCCAAAGCTTAATGCTGACTACTAAGAGAACTGGCTTACATTCAACTGTTTGCTATGTTCATGCCCATTCTCCCCCTTTGGAGGGATCCATCTACCACTCCTTACTTTCATTATTTGTTTTAACAACCTTTTAAAATTCAGTGGTTTTGGAAAACATGGCCACTTCAGTTCTGACCAGTAATTCCCATTCCTTATCAGTAATCAAATATATTATTTTATTAACCTCTGTCACACCTAGGCCCTTTTCGCAGCGCCGGCGCTCGCGCGACGGAAGAGGGCGGCTCGCGCAAGAAGCCTTCTCCGGGAGGCTGCCGCTTCCCCCTCCTTCCTTCCGCAGGCGAAGGAACGAGCGGGGAAGCAGCAGCCTCCCGGAGGCGGAGGCGGCTCGCGCATCCGCCCATCCCCCCCCGCGTGCGTGAGAAAGGAGCCTGTCCCGTCCATCCCCCCCTGCGCGCACGAGAAAGGAGCTTGTCGCGTCCGCCCCCCCGCGCGCGAAGCAGGACGTGTCGCGTCCGTCGCGCTAGCGCCCCGCCCCATCCCTTCCTTCTGCAGGGGCCCTCCGAAGGAAGCGCGACCCGGCCGGCTCCCCGACGCTCCGCACAAGAGGTAAGTGCGCGCGGGCACCGGGAGCCTTGCGCGAGTGATTTTCGCTTCAAAGCGAAAATCAAAAAACCCGCGCTCACGCCGCTTCAGCCCCATGAGCCCAGCGGAAGTGGGAGTGCGCCGTGTGGAGCGACGCTCCCACTCCCGCGAGGCTCACGGGGCTGTCGCATGAGAAAAGGCCCGTGCGAAAAGGGCGCTAGAGATAGTATTGTAGCTGGAAGAGGCCCTATAAGCCATCAGTCCAACGACTTGCACAGTGCAGGACCTCCATCTAGAGCATCTCAAGCAGGTAGCTGTCTAGCTTTCGGAAGATATCCAGGGAAGGAGACCTTACCACTTCTCTAAGCAACTGGTTCCATTGCTGAACCAATTGTTAAAGGCTTGGGGGAAAGAAACCTGGAGAAGTTCAGTTTCCCTCCAAAGTGTGCTTTCCCAGGAAAACTGGGAAAATAAAAAAAGAGGATTTTTTTTTTTAAAAAAATGTTTTTTGGAATACAGTGAGCCCTCCACAGTTGCAGGTTTCACTTTTGCTGATTTGATTATTTACGAATTATTTGCTGTCACCTCTGCTGTCTCCCTATACCATTTTGAATAGGGATTGCAAGCCTCGTGAGTCCAAGAAACTGCGAACAAGGCTTGTTAACTCCCTATTAAAAATGGTGTAGGGCAGCAGCGGAGATGGCAGTAAGTCCCACCAGCCCCCCCCCCCGCCCCTTCTGACTTGTGAAAGAACCCTGATGCCTCAGACAAATCCATGCTGGGTTGAATATGGTGATCATATTTTTTTCTGTGTTACAATATGGATTGGGAGGGCCTAGAGTTATTCATGGTTTTTCCACATTCATGGGGGTCCTGGTCCCCTAACCCTAGAGAATGTGGAAGGATGCCTGTACTTTATTTCAGCCTGATTAAAAATAATGTTCAGGAAAGGTGTCTTAGTGCTCCAAAATTATTTCAGAAAGCTATATAACAGGAAGAATTTTATGTAAGTCTAATTCCATTGTCTGATCATTTCAGTTCCTCGACTTGGTGTCCTTTTTTCAATCCTTTTTAGGGAAATGACTTCTTTATGTCTACTTGATATTATGAAGACCAGAGAAAACAAAATAATTGTCTCTATTTACTAATTTGATAATTTCTTTTGTTTTATGCTTGCTCCCAATGAAGCAGCAAAATCAGAGAAACTTCTCATAGTTCAGAACCCTATAGCTCCATTCATAACCAAGCACAATTTTTTTTAAAAGGGAATTTGGTTTTTAACTATTTTATACATGAATTGTCCTCTTAATAGACCAAATGTGATGATTTTAGGATAGTATCACAGTTTTTTTTCAATTTTTCCAAAAATCCCCAGTTTTTCAAAGAAAAGCACAACAAAATGGTTCAAAAGTTCTGGGAAGTGTATGCCTCTAGTCATATCTTCCTTTAATTATTGATCTTCTCTATGCCATACATATGTAACCCTGTACCACCATACCTCATAAAGTCTCATCGGATTTCAGGAGTTGAGGAGGATTGGTCCTGGTTAGCGCTTGGATGGAATACCAGAAGTTTCCAAGTCGGGCCAGGAGAGCAATCCTATCTGAAATCCTGGAGAACCAATGCTAGTTGGAATTTATAGTATTGGGCTGGATGGACCAGTGGTCTGACTTAGTATGAAGCGTCTTCCTGTGTTACACTAAAACCTCCGTCTCTCCTCTTGTAGGAATGTTGCAGTAATTCCTGCATAATCCCACATTTTGATTTATTTCTCATGCATTAAAAGACAGGGCAAACTTTAGTTGGAATGATAGAAAGCTGTCAAAGTTATGCTTAATAACTGAACTGTGCTGTCCTAAAATTAATTAGATTATACAGATAAAACATTCCGAGTCAGCGCGCAACACTTATAGGAGTGAATCCACAGAAAGAATTCAAGTGACATCAGGTTAGTCAGTAATGTCTTACTTTGTACTTCTGGGCAGCCTCCTCTACAGGGATCACCATGTGGCACTGGTGCTCCTTGGATCTGTCGCACACCACACAAATGGGGGTTTCTTCTTCCTGACAGAAGAGTTTCAGGGGCTCCTGGTGTTTCTTACAGGTTTGCTCCTGTCTTTTGGCCTCCTGACTTCTGAATTTCTTTGCAATCCCGACAAAGTTAGCCAGATGCCGATTGGGCATGAGGCTCTTTTGCTGAAAGATTCTTCGACACAGAGGGCATTTAGTATGCTCTCAAGTGCCCTCCCTGCACTGGGTCAGGCAACCTTGGCAGAAATTGTGCCCGCACTCCATGATGGTGACTGGCTTTTTGAAAAAGTCCAGACAGATGGGACAAGTAACCTCTGCGCAGAGATCTTGGATGAGATTCCCAGCGTCTGCAGCCATGGCCGTGGAACCCTTGTGAACCCTTAATTTCCTTCTTCTCATTTTTTAGTCTGCAACCAGATATTTTTGAATGGGCAAGTCAGGTCAGTTGCTGATACCAAGTCATCAGGAATGTAATAAGCAGGAAGCCAGAACAGCCTCTTGAGAAGGAAAGCCCATTATGAAAAAAGAGAGAATATGCTAAGTGCCTCCTTTAGGAACCGAAAAACATTATTTGTTTCTCTTTTGCTGTTGCCAAGCAGGGAGTAGGCGTTTCTCTTCACAGAAATGCCTGAGGATTTTTCAAAGGACGTGAACAAGTCAACAATCGTAAAAAAGCTGAAATGACTTTCTGATAAAGATAAGCCACATATATTTTAAAAATATAGCAGAAGGGGAAACTGTATTCCCTAAACTGTATCCCCTCTGTTCAAGGGGTTGGCAACTAGCAGCCTTAAGGCCATGTACATTCCTTGGCTAATTTCAAAAAACCCCTGCAAGTGAATCAATCAAAGCTCTGGTAGGAGCAATTTGTCTTTTTCCTGCCAGCCCAATGGGCACAAAGGTAGAGCAAGAGACAGAAAAGGGGGTGGCAGAAAGACAAAAGGGACGACCCTTTTTTACTCTTGGCTTGCTGATTTACGGTTTTAATATAGAGTTCTAAACAGATTAGAACAGATTACCAAAGAAGTAAAGGAGCCCTTGACGAGGGGAATGAAGCCCACCCCCAAAGTTAAAGGCACTGCCCCTGGGAGTATGACTAATTTAAGTCAGGTGATGTACTTCTGAGCAAATCTGGGGTTGTTTCACACCACACATTATAGCACTATGATTCCATTTCAAGTTGCTATGGCCACACCCTACTTACCCTCCAACTGTCCCGATTTGGCAGGGATAGTCCCAGTTTATCTGCCATCTCATTTTTTCCAGATGTCCCAGTTTCTCACGCCTCCTCCCACGTCCACCTTGGTTCTCATCTCCAGTTGCTGCAAACTGAGTGCAAAGTGCAAAATATTTGTACTGAATTAACTCAGCAAAGGGCAGAGAAGAGGAGGGGTAGAAATTTGCCCTTCCCTGTAGACTCAGGCAAAAGCCAACTGCTGCAGCCTCTCCAGGCTTGTGTGTTCTTCCTCATGAATAACTTTTGTCATTTGACCACACTCTGATGTTGCTTGGCAATATGTGCCCTGGTTCTCAGCTGTTAACTATTGGATGGTATGATCCTATGAAATTCTGGGATTAGCAGTTTGGTGAGATACTATAGTTCTCTCGTGTAGAATTCTAAGTACTCCTTCCTAAACTGCAGTTTCCAGGATTCTGCTGGTTGGAGCCATGGAAAATAAAGAGGAAGCATAGCACTGTAACTGTGTACCATGAGATGTACTTGAGCATAGTTACCGTAATCGCTGGCAAATAAGACACACCAGCATATAAGACACACCCCATTTTCAAACAGCATTTTTCAGGAGGAAAAAGGTGAGTCTTATACACCAGCAAATACAGTACTTATTAAAAACAATTAGTTCCTGTTATTCATTCAAGATGTGACCTGATGCTTGTTGCTGGCAAAGTAATACACACTCTGATGCTTCTTGTTTATTTTCCATTCCTTTCTGTTACTTTGTTGAGTATGGAAAAGAGTACTTTCAATAGTGGCATGAAACCTGGAAAAAAATTTGTCAACATGCCTCAAAATTAATATTTAAAAGCAAGGGTTGTAAAGGAACAGGGTGATGCTCATTACACTTTGCTCTTGCTCATTAAAATAATTGTGAAATGTAACTTTGTTTAACAAGGGAGCCCTAGTGGCGCAGTGGTTAAATGCCAGTACTGCAAACCACAAGGTTGTGAGTTCATTCCTGCTGGGCTCCAAGGTTGACTCAGCCTTCCATCCTTCCGCAGGTCGGTAAAATGAGTACCCAGCTTGTTGGGGGCATGTATAGAAATACATGCTATTTGTATTTGTTCGCCACCTCGATCCATATGGAGAGGCGGGATACAAATAAATAAATAAATAAATAAACAAACCTTACTAGCTGGAAAATTAAGTAGGTACAAATAATGTCATTATTTGCCACTCACGGCTTCCAAGCACTCAGCAGACAGTATGAAACACTGGAGAACAGCATTTAATAGAGGAAAGAAAATGAAAAGAAGTAAAAGATGCAGATTTAAGAGAATGTACATTTCTGGCTATTCAGCTTTTAGTCATTCTGTGACTTGCTCCCTCTGAAATTAAAACGATAAAAAAGTGATTACAGTAGGCCCTCCACATTCGCATGGGTTAGGGACACAGAACCCTCACGAATGTAAGAAAAACCACAAATAACTCTCTGGCAGGCACCCTCCCTACATGCTTCCGCTGGCCACCACCAGCACATGTGCAGGGAACGGGCAACTGCACCCCCTCATGCTGCCTCTGGAGCGCCTGTGTGGGCGGCAGCCCAAGGGCATGCAGGGAACAGGCGATCACCCATGCTGCATGTTCCTCCTGGCCACCTCCAGAGCGCCTGCCTGGGCAGGGGCCCGAGGTGCAGAGAATGGGCGATTGCGCCTCCTGCACACTCCTACCAGAGCACCCACACAGGTGGCAGTCAAGCGTGTGCAGGGAAGAGGCAATCACCCACCCTGCAAGTTCCTGCAGTTGCTGCCAGTGTGCCCACGTGGGCAATGGGTGAGGGAGTGCAAGGAAGAGATGATTTTTCGCGCTCCCTGCACTCCATTCCTTTCTGTTACTTTGTTGAGGACGGAAAAGAGTACTTTCAAGAGTGGCATGAAACCTGAAAAAAATCTGTCAACATGCCTCAAAATTAATATTTAAAAGGCCAGGGAATGAGAGGGAGAGAATGGCAGGGAGGCAAGTGGGCACATTACAAATAACCAAATCCACAAAAATGAAACTTGCAGGGACAGAACTGTATTTGTGATTATGGTGCTGAACAACTTTTTATTGTAAATGACTAAATTTGGACCTGATATGTTTCGTTTTGTCTAAGCTGTATCTTCTTTTGGAAGCTTCTTCCATGCAAATATTAATTCTAGAAAATAATAAAATGTCACATTGACCAGGTGTGGTCACAGAAATCTATCTGTATTCATATTTGCAGGTTGGAGTCACACAGATACTGCCTCATTTTTACCTGCCACTTTGGCCTTTGAAATTTCTAGATCTGACAGCTTTTCCTAAGTAATCATTACCTTTCTGGCTAGGGAGTGGCCACCATTACAGTTACTTTCCCCTCCTAATCAGTTCCCGGTCTCCATCAAGGAAGTTAAATATTCAACTGATATACATCATTTCGAGAAAGTGGGCAACTTTTAGTCCAGTTCTTTTCCTGATGATTTCACCGATAAAGTTAGTGCTTGTTGCTATATGCTTTCAAGCCATCTCCAACTTAGTATCACAGAATTTTCTTGGCAAGATTTATTCAGAGGCTGAGAGAGTGTGATTTACTCAATGTCACCCAGTGGATGACCACTGCTGAGCTGGAATTCATACCATGGTCTTCCAGAGTCACAGTCTAACCACTACATCACACTGGCTCTCCAGCCCCTGGCATTTCCAGTTTTAAAAGCAGTCTAAGGAACATGGCTGAGAAGGTCATGTATGAATATGAAGAACTGCTATCAGTCAGAGTAGAACTGGGCTTAGCAGAACAATGGTGTGGTTCAGTGCGAGGTAACTTGTTGGGCTTGGTGCTGGGAAGGAAACTTCTACAGATTGTGACTTGCCTAAGGTCACCCAGTGGGTTTCCATAGCTGAGCAGAGATTCAAATCCTGGTCTCCAGGAGTCCTACTCCAACACTCAGATTACTACTACATCATGCTTGCTTTCTGTTAAAGTTGACATTTACTCCTTTTTTTCTCTCTTAATAATTTCATATTGTTGAAGGACAAAGGCTAGAGCACAGATGGAAGAAAACTTGACTTCTGTGAGAGAATATACAATATAGAGAACATCTTTGTTCCTATAAGTGGCAATATGTGCAGCAAAGAAAGCTTTCTTCTCTGCACCTGTAGTGTCTGGAAATTTACATCCAGCTGAGCTATTCAGTGTGGTGAGAGGTCTAACCCAGGCACTCGCCTTCCCGAACCTGATCTTAGAGCCTTCAATAGCTCACTGTGATACCTTTAATGATACCATTTCGCAGGTATCATTCGCAGTGATACCATTTCGCAGGTAAAATTTCTTGCATAAGAGCCGGCTTAGATGCCACCGTTGGAGCTGAAGTCAATACTAAGGTGTCCAGTGACGTCATGAGCAGGATTGTACCAAATCAGTGTCACTTGGTGGGTACTGCTGACGTGGACAAGCTGCTGGGTCAAGTAAGGAAGACAACTTGTTTTCTTGATCCTTGTGTGGTAGATGATGATGCTGTGATTGATGAGCAACTGATTATGCATGAGGAAAAGCCAGTGAGTGAGCAAGTCAACCTGCAAATATCCCCTGCACTGAAAGGTCAAACAGAGACTGAGTTGCCCCAGTCAGCTATGACGGAGAGGGAATCAGCAGTGATGCAGAGGAGTTGCAGCCAGCTGTACCCGTCAGCCCTCAATCACGTGGAAGGCTGAAATGGGCTGCTGAGAGGGAGGCTGCTTGGACTAGGCTGAGGAAACAATAACAAGCAGCACCTGCTCTCAGGGGCTATTTAAGCCTGCCGGCGTGGCTGCTTCTTGCTTGCAGCAAATTATTAGCAAGTCTTCACAACCTTTGTGTCTCCTGCTCCCTGAAATCCTCTGGATGGACCTCTGCTTTCTGAACCTTTGGACTGGATCTTGACCTGGCTTGGCTTGTGTTTTCCTGGTGTTTGGTGTATTCGTACTCCCCAAGTGTTCCTGACCTCTCTCCTTCCTTGCTGGCTGCAGCCTGGCAGGGAGAGATTCCTGACACCTTGTCTGTCATGGCTGCTGTGCAGGCAGGAGATACACTTAGACTTCAAATACAATATATTTTTAATGCATCTCTCAGGAAGGGGAACTTCCCATCCTACTTAAAAGAGGCAATGGTTAGACCACTTTTGACAACAGCCTCCCTGGATTCCTCTGGATCTTAATAATTATAGATCAGTGTCTAATCTTCCTTTTTGGGGCAGGGTCATCGAGAAAGCATTTGCCTTCAAACTCCAGGTGGTCTTGGATGACACACACTTCCTTGATCCATTTCAAACCAGCTTAAGAGCAGGATACATAGTTGAGACTCCTATGGTCTTCTTAGTGGATGATCTCCATCTTAGCATCAACAGGGTGAGTGTGTGCCTGTTGGTGCTTTTAGATCTCTCAGTGGTGTTTGATACCATTGACCATGGCATCCTTCTGGAATGCCACGGGTGGGTGGGTTGAGAATCAGAGGCACTGTGTTGTGGTGGTTCTAGTTTTATCTCTCAGGCAGGTTCCAGAAGGTGGTGCTTGGGATAGCTGCTTCTCCAAAAAGGAGCTGTTGTATGGCATATCATAAGGTGCCCAATGTTAAAGGAAAAAAACGAAACACCAGCCTCTCATCTAGTCCCAGTTCTCTACCCTGATGTCTACTCTCTAGTCCTGCAACGAGGAAGGCACTTGAAAAAAAAAACACCACCAGCCTCTAGTCCAGTCCCAACCCCTACCCTCCAGTCTCAAGTCAAAAGAAGAAGAAGAGAATAATTACCTTGCAGAGGGAGGCAGGACAAGTGATCGAGCTCACAGCCTGAGTGGGTGAGCTCACAGCCTGAGTGGGTGAGCTCACAGCCTGAGTGGGTGAACACACAGCCCGAGCAGGTGACCGAGTGGGCAAACACACAGCCCGAGCAGGCAAGCTCACAGCCCGAGCAGGTGAGTACACAGCCTGAGTAACCACAGGCAGCCTCCAGTGTGTGTGGGCAGCTTTATGGGCACCCGGGGCCCACCAGCCAATCAGACTCTTGCTAGGCTCTGGAGGCACCGATTTTGAAAAGAAACAAACAAACTTGGTTGGTGGATTTGAAAGATTTGATTTGCTGTTTTGGCACCGGGATTCAGATTCCTGAAACTCGATCCTTGCCCAGGATTTGAGGATTCGGTTGGCCCATCCCTAAGAAAAACAAATTGCAGCTGAATCCAGAGAAGATAGAAGTGCTTACTATTAATTGTCCTAACCTGGGTTTAGAGGTGTGTCAATCAGTTTTGGATGAGGATACATTCCCCCTGAAAGACTGTGTTTGCAGCTTGGGAGTGTTTCTGTTTCTCCAAATGTCAGCTCAGATACATGCAACGCTCAAGAGTGCTTATTATCAGTTTCAGTTGATACGACACTGTGCCCCTTCCTAGAATTGGACGACCAATGATGGTAGTGCATGAGCTGGTATCCTCAAGATTGGACTTCTGCTATATGCTATATATTGGGTGCCTTTGTACCAAGTTTGGAAACTCCAGCTGGTCCAAAATATGGCAGCCAGATTGATTACAAGTACAACGAGGAGTGAGCATATCACACTGATATTAAAACCACTCCACTGGCTGCCAGTTAGTTTCCTGGCAAAATGTTGGTTATTACCTTTAAAGCTCTACATAGTTTGGGTCCAAGTTGCCGGCAGGATTGCAGGAAGTGTCAGCGCCCCTCTGTCAAAGAGCAAGCATAGCCCGCGCTTGTCTCTTAAGGTTTATTTAATTATTTCTTTCTTTCCACCATTTTGGGAGCTCCCGCTTGCCAGAGCAAGGAGCTGAAAACCAGAGTCTAACCTAATTCAAGCTGAGCCAGTGGTCACCACGGCCATTGCAGAATGTACCTCTGCAACTTATGAGGAGGTGCTCAGAACATAGTGCCCTCCAGTGAAATACTGAATGGAGCACGGTTTGCCAGCCCTGACCTCAAGTGGTCCATGGTGCCCCCAGGATTTACAGGCCTGGTTTGGCTCAGAGGATGCCAGCGAAACAGCTTCCCAAGCCACGGCCGAATTGCAAAAGCCTCAGGGTGACAAGGGTCAGTCTCAGCCATGACATCACCTCCCAGGTTAGACTTGTGACCCCAACACCTTTCACCTTTCAGAACTCATCCCCCAAACTCCAGATCAGCAAAACAATCTCACCCCCCAATCTTCCCAATTCCCATGACAGGCTCTGTCAACTGGTAATCGGTTGCCAATTTGCATGGCCGCCATTAACAAGAATGTTTAGTCACTCCCCTTAAAAATAGGTTCAAGGTGACGGAGGGAATCGGATTCAAGAAGTGGAGCAGCTGAAGAACGAGCAGCAATCGAGGGGTGCATTCAACAGATCCGCTGCCGCCAAAACTGTCAACGTCACGGCTGTCAATGTTAACATCAAGCACCCCGCAGTCAAAGAAGAAGCGCTGCGAGCCCCTCCGGCCATCCACGCTGGCTCCAAAACTACAACACAACAGCCCTCCTCACAGTGATGGACTTACTTTCAATACACTTTTCTTGCCGCTAGAAGACGTTTTTGGACTTGAGGGGTGTGTGTGAAAGGAACTCTTTGCTTGAACTACACCCCCGGACTATGAACTGCAACTTTTGACTCTCGCTGCAAACTGATGTTTTCACTGGGATTTGTAGTTTTGTAAAGCACTAATGTTCTCTCACTGAGAACCACTCCCTAAACTGCAGATCCCAGGATTCCACAGGATGTTGCCATAGCATTTAAAGTGGAATCATAGTGCTAAAATTGGACAGTGTGAAAGTGACCCCAGAATCTGCTTCTGTGTGATCAAATGCTTCCATTTCCCCACAACTGTCCCCTTCATTCCCACACCTGGTGGGAAATATTTTGATGCATATCCATGTTACTACGGTAGACTAGCCCGAGCCCATGGTCTACAATTTAATAGTAATAATATCAGCTATAAATATTTACTGACATCTCCATGTGGTTAATAGTAAAGATCATTCCACATGTCTGACAGGGTCACTGAGCAAGCACGTAGGCAGGCACAGATGAACAGCCGCAATTAAGAAAATCCAGGTCTGGCCAGTAAACTAATTTGTTGCGTAACCCCAAGGAACCCTCCAGACACACCTAGTCATCGAGCACACAAAGAGTCCTCAGCCCCGAGATGCCTGCTTGACAGGATTAGCACTCTTGACCATCAGCCTGTCACGCGAGGGCAATCTACATACTGCTGGAGCCTTTGTCCGACTCCAGCAGAGTCAATCAAAATCAAGCGAAACTCATCAAGCTGGAGATGTCTGTCATCAAGGGCTTTGTCTTAGCCCTTCTCTCTATTGTTCTCCTTGGGAAAGGGCTGGCCTCCAGGTACAATTTCCCCTATAAGAACCTCTGATTTTGAGCGCTTCCTTGGATCGCTCTCGGCTTCCTCCCCATCCTGCTGCCATTCTGCTGGCCGAAGCCTTCCCCAGCCCCCATGTGCTGAGATTCACCACTCCCAACTCTCTGGCTCTATTTCGGCTTCCCCAACTACAGGATCAGGTGTAGTATTCCCCTGATTTCCCTCTTTAAATCCCCTATCAATTTTCCTTAGGTCTATGTGAGTGAGTGCATAAGTGCGCAGTGACTTAGGTTTTAAATAAAGAAAATAATTATACATTTATTTTGTCTGGGTCTTGACTTGGCTTGACCCCGTAAAAGCTGGGTACAAGGTCTCGCTAGCTTACCCTGCCTCTCTGGTGTGCTGGGCGCGTGCTTGGTGCAACTTGGGAATCATCTTAAAACCTGGGGTCAGACTAGGTGTTCTTTGGGGGATCCCACAGAACTCGGACCGTGACAGGGACCCCCGGAAACTCTGGCAACATATCTGGTGACCGGGACCTCCCTGAACGCAAACTAATTCGATGACAGGGATCTCCCTGAACTCAAAATAACTAATTCAGTGACAGGGACCCCCCTGAACTGAAAATAATTAATTCTGTGACTGGGACCCCCAGGACCCCCAGAGAATTAGAGAAACATCCAGCCTGAAGTAAGTTTTATCAAATGCTTGCTCTTTGCTCAGCCTGTACATTGTATGATGAGCTAACTGCCAAGTTCAATCATGTTACCAAGAGAGCATGGGTTCCTTGTTTATCCTTGTGTCCATTTCTATTCGTTTCTTGATTGTCTCTTTTCTATAAGACTTTTGACTTTAGGGGCAGGGACCTATCATCCTTCTACTTGTCCATATTGGTGGTGCTTTTCGGGGGGCAGGGGCAGGAGGCGGTGTTGACTTGCCTAAAGTGTTGTGTTATGCTTTACACTTCTAATTTATATTTGGATGAATGTTTTGATGAGTCATCTTGTTCAAATTTATAGTCAGAACTCACCTTCAACAAGCAACTTTCCTTTGTCCTTTTATTTGGTTAGCAGTGTATGGGGTTAGCTAGATCAGAGTTTTTTTCCCATACTGTAACTCAGCCTAAGAAGGTGCAACAAAGGCATGTTGTTTTCCCTCTTGGTCCCAGACTCCAACTTGCTTCCCTTCTTCCATTGTTGCAGTCATATGATAGACTCGAAACTCCTAGCTATCTTTCCGGTACTCAATAAAATATCATGCATGCAGTGATAAAGTGGTGGTTTTAAGCTTTGCACACCTTTTAAATATATAGATACATACTGATTGGGTTTTGAAAATATGTTTTACAAGTGAATGTCATAAACGAGCAATGAAGAAACAGGCCAGACAGATAATCAGAGAAAAGCTGCATGTAGTTTCCCAGCCCTCTTTAGCCCTGAGCTGAGCGAGATCTGTGATGTCATAAAGACCCTGGCGTGTTTATGGGTAGCAGGGATTTCAGCAGTTGGCTGAGCTTCTGTGAGGTCAGCAATTCCTCAAAATTGAGGACGTGGTTCACTTTCCCCATTTTAAGACTTTCAAAAGGTGGAAAACAAAGGTCTGTTTCTGTTGCAGCGACTTGTGGCCCTCCTGACTATGGTCATTTCCGTACTACACTCTTATAGTGTGATTATTCCACTTTCAACATCCTATGGAATCCTGGGCTTTCCAGTTTCGGGAGGGGCCAGTCGGACAGCACTGTAAAGGTGAGGGATGATGGGAGTTACCAACAAAGCTGCTTTAAGCTGCAGAGACAGAATCTACTCTTTCTGTGGCCATTTCCACACTAGACTGTTATAGTGCTATTATTCCACTTTCAACATCCTATGGAATCCTGGATCCTCCCTAAACTGGAAACCCCAGGGTTCCATAGGATGTTGAAAGTGGAATAATTGCACTATAACAGTCTAGTACAGAAATGGCCTATGCGTGCCTTTAAGTCACTTTAAGTTTCCGTAGGCAAGGAATACTCAGAATACTCCTCTGAAATATAACCTACAGCACTGGGTATTCGACATTGGTCTCCTATCCGAGTACTAAACAGAGCTGACCTTGTTTAGTTTCCAAGATCAGATGGGATTTGGTACCTTTAGGGTATTTAAGCCTTCAGAATCTACTCTAGTTCTAACTAAAATTAGTCAAGAAATACGGAAAACAAAACAATGACACACAGATTGGAAATGCTTAATACATATTCCAATCCCCCCAAAAGGCGACACCACATAGCAACCACATAGAGTGACAGCACACTGATTTCTTTGTAGCAAGTGTTCCATAATCCAGATTTTATCAATTTAAAATTATACTGATCATCCAACTTTTGTAATTATAATATTCTTTGCCACAGTTATTGCCCACTTGAGTATTTAGTATGCGTGTTGAATCAACACATGAAAAGGAGAGTGTTCTATTTCCCTCCCATCCATCTCTGATTTCGTTACACTTCTCATGCGCAGAGTGTGACATGTTTGAACAGCAGAGCTGCCATTATGCATGGAGGCTCTACACATGATTGGGGATGCCAAATTTTGAGGGTTCTCCCTTGCATGGCGAGCTTCCACACACCATGGAAACTCTCCTATTCGGATTTGCTCTCTCCATTTGAGTAACAAAACGGAGGTAGAGGAGTTACCCATTTCTGCACTACACTGTTATAGTGCTATTATTCCACTTCCAACCTCCTGTGGAATTCTGGGGTTTGTAGTTTCCTGAGGCCCAAGAGCTCTGTGGCTGAGAATTCTAAGTCCCTCTCCCTAAGCTGCAAACCCCAGGATTCCATAGGGTGTTGAAAGTGGAATCATAGCACTATAATAGTGTAGAGCAGAAATGGCCTTAGGCTGCTCCCCTCTTTGCATGTTGATCCAACATGTTGACTGGACACCTGAATAGGGCTTGTAGGAAGGAGAGCCTTAACTCAAATTTGGACATTGATCTTGGAGGTATTGGGACAATATTTCCCATGGTGGTCAAAATTTTCTGATGCAGACTGTGTCTGGGTGGGAAAAAAAACACCAGTGTGTACACCTGGGTATTTCTTAAGAACAAATAATTTATTGTCTATTTACCCTATATTTTCTAGCTATGTTAATTCCTCTGGGGGCGAGGACAGTTTTGGATTTCTTTGCAGATTTTCTGCCTCTGAGGTCCATGAATCTGGATCTTCTCTACACATTCTCTTATCCCCATGGGGAATGCTTTCTACAACCCTTTAAAAAAAAAAAATCAGGAGGGAGTTCCCTCCCAGCAGTTCACAAGCTGAGAATTCCCTCCAGCAGAGAGAGCTCCGCCTGCGTTCTCGGAAGCAAAAGACGCAGCTGCGCCCTGATCCAAAGAGAAGAAAGGAAACCTACTCGGCTCTTTGGGCTTTGCCGTGGAGCAGCCATGGCTGCTCTGAGTCCCTTCCGGGATCTTTGCGAGGAAGCCACTTGCTCCGTCTGCCTGGATTATTTCCAGGATCCCGTGATTATTACCCTGTGTGGACACAGCTTCTGCCGAGGCTGCCTGGGCCAAAGCTGCGGGGAGGATTCAGCAACAAAGCCCGCCTGCCCGCAGTGTAGGAAACCTTTCCAGAGGCGAGACCTCCTGGCAAATCGGCAGCTGGAGAACTTTGTCGCCATAGCCAAGAAATTCAGCGTCATGGGGGCCCAGGAAGCCCAGGGCAAAAGGGGGATCTGTGAGAAGCACCAGGAGCCCCTGAAGCTCTTCTGCAAGGAGGATGAGGCCCCCATCTGTGTGGTGTGTGACAGATCCAAGGAGCACAAAGCTCATGAGGTGGTCCCTCTGGAGGAGGCGGCCCAAGGCTACAAGGTAGGACTTTTATTGTGGGTGCTGATAGGGCAGGGGAATGGGTTCAGTACCTTAGCTCCTCCAGCAGCGAATCAGAGGCCAATGAGCAAGCAGGTAGTTATTGGGAGGTCACAGACGCTGAGAACGCAAGCTGTCCGTCATAATGCCATGTATTGTTTGGGGAGCCAGAAGTCAAACTCTCTCTTGGAACAACTCTTGCCAAGAAAGCCCATGATAGGGTTTAGAGAGCCCAAGAAAGCCCATGATAGGGTTTAGAGCGCCCAAGAAAGCCCATGATAGGGTTTAGAGCGCCCAAGAAAGCCCATGATAGGGTTTAGAGCGCCCAAGAAAGCCCATGATAGGGTTTAGAGCGCCCAAGAAAGCCCATGATAGGGTTTAGCGAGCCGGCGTGGTATCATGGTTTGAGCATTAGCCTACCACTCTGGAGGCCAGGTTTCAAATCTCCACTTGGCCGCGGAAACCCGGTCACACTCTTGGAAAAGATCAGGAACCCCTTCGGCGGAAGAATGGCTGGGGAAACTTCAAGAATATGTGATTTTAGATGATCTTAATATGTAGAATGAAAGATGAAAAAAGCAATAAAAAAAAATGGAAGATATGAGATCAATTAAGTTATATATTATATATATATTTTTTATTTAATATATATTTGTTTTGTTTTGTTTTGTATTTTTTATTTTTTATTTTTATTTTATATTACGCGTGTGTGTTAAACTTGTGATCTATTGATGAAATTGGATATGTGATGTTTAATTTTTAAAAGGAAAAAAAAAGTTAAAAGTTAACTGGCTTTGAAGTAATAAGATTATAATTAATAATAGTAATAGGTTAAATGGAAGCCGAAAATATAGAATTAAGAATGAAACTATAATATTAAAAATGAATATAATGAAAATAAGAATTAAAGATAGGTAACAAAAATGTATAAACTGTATGATATGGAATAAGCTGAATAAGGTTATGATTTCAAGTGTAAAAGAGAAAAGAAATAATGTAAGTTTATGTTGTTTAAAGGAAAAAAAAATTTTTTTTTCACTATTATGTATAACACATGGTGTTTAATTTTTTGCTTTTGTTTTTCAGTTATATAATCAATAAAAAATTATTATAAAAAAAAAAGTTATATATTGAAGAGAACTGGGTAAAGTTATGCCAAGAGTAAAGGAACAAGTAAGAAATAAGATAACATGTAACAGTTTGGCAAGAAATTGCATAAGGAAGGGATATGACAATGAAGAGACAAGTCTTCAAAAATAAAAGTAATCAGAGTAAGAGATCTCAGAGAAAAAGTAGAAAAAAAATAAAAGCAGTTCAAAGGAGGGGAAGGAGGAAGGAAAAGAATAATACAGAAAGATAACAAATAGAGGATGGGAGAAAAAAGATAGACAAGGGGATACAATAAAAGTTGATGGTGATGTAAATATTTGTGTAGATATGAATCGATGTACAAACATTCTCTCCTTTGTTTTATTTATATTTTGGAAAATGATGAGTATGTCACTGTTGATTAATCGGAGTGATTGATGTTTCTTTTTTTTAATAAAAATAATTTTAAAAAAAAGAAACCCAGTCATACTCTCTCAGCCTCAGAGGCAACAAACTCCGTCTGACCAAATCTTGCCAAGAAAGTCCATGTGAGAGTTCAAAGAGTCAGCAGGTGTCAGGGGTGTCAAACTCAATTTCAGCTTGGGCCGCATCAGCATTATGGTTTCCTCCAAAGCGCCAGTTGTATCTGTAAGACTATATAAATGTATCTGCTCTTTTATCATATTAAATAATGATATTTCTGCCCCCCAGCCCCTCTCTATGCTCTTTCAGCCCCCCCCGACCCTCTCTGTGCCTCTTTCTGCCCTGCTGCCCTTCTCTGTACCTGGTGAGCCCAATGCCCACACAGGAACCCCTGCTGCTGGTATTCTGAAGAGGTGCCCAGCAGCCAGCACTTGTCATCTACTTCTACTTCTGATTGCTCCTCTGTCCAACTCTTGCAAGCTGTGCAGAACATTGCTATGGTAACCCATGCAATGCTTTGATAATGAGAGTTGGACAGAGGAGCAGTCAGAAGTACAAGTAGATCATAAGTGCTGGCTGCTGAGCCCTTCTTCACAATACCAGCAGCAAGGGGGCCCGCAATGTGGGAATTAGGCTTGCCAGGCGAGGAGAGTGCTGCAGCTGCAGGAGAGGTGTGAGGGCCACAAGAAATGGCCTGCCAGGCCACATTCAGCCCACGGGCCTTGTGTTTGACACATGTAGTATAGTGGTTTGAGTGTTGGACTCCCACTGTGGAGAGCAGGTTTCAAATCTCTGCTTGGCCATGGAAACCCAGTGACACTGTCTCAGCCTCAGAGGCTGCAAAGTCAAACTCTCTCTGAACAAATCTTGCCAAGAAAGCCCATGATAGGTTGCTAGTAAACATTTAGAGAGCCAGCATGGTGGTGTGGTTTGAGCATTGGACTACAACTCTGGAGATCAGGATTCAATTCCCTGCTCTGCCATGGAAACCCACCAGGTGACCTTGGATGCATCATATGTCTGCAGAAGAGAAGGTTAAGAGGGGACATGATAGCCATGTTTAAATATTTGAAGGGATACCATGTAGAGGAAGGAGAGGGCTTGTTTTCTGCTGCTCCAGAGACCAGGACAAGGAGCAATGGATTCAAGCTGCAGGAAAGGAGATTCCACCTGAACCACAGGAAGAACTTCCTGACAGTCAGGGCTGTCCGGCAGTGGAATCTGCTGCCTCGGAGTGTAGTGGAGTCTCCTTCCTTGGAGGTTTTTAAGCAGAGGCTGGATGGCCATCTGTCGGAATTGCTTTGAGGGTGTTCCTGCATGGCAGGGGGTTGGACTGGATGGCCCATGCGGTCTCTTCCAACTCTACATTTCTATGATTCTGTATACTCTCAGCCCCAGAAAACCCCATGATAGGTTCATCTTAGGGTTGCTGTAACTCAGAAACAACCTGAAGGCACACAAAAACAACATGAAATAGATCAAGTGACAATTCTGAAGTTATTTAAGATCTTAAAACATGTAAACAGAATAATTAGAAAGATAGGAAGATAAGTGTCTGAAGAACAATTTTATGAATCATGGTAGAAAAGAAACTTGGCAACAATTTCCATTAAAGTTATATTGTTGTTGTGTCCTTACCACTATCATTCAAATTCTCTTTAAAAATTCAAATTGAAGTAGGTTCTCAAGGTTTCAATGCCCATGGGAAGAGCTGGGATTTTAGTCTCCTTTTATGAAGGCCATTTGCCATTTTAAGACCGTCCTTTATTACCTGCCATTCTTGCACCTGGTATATGTCTGCCTTGCTGTCATTCTCAAATGGCCAGGGCTGCAGTGGTCAGGAAAGTCTATGGGATGCTCTTCTTACATGGTCTTCAACTACTGCAGTTTATGGCAAAAAGGGGCTCCATCCACAAGCTGTTAGCTGACAACAGAATCCCTTCCCTTCCCTTGGGAAGTGTTGACTTTAGATTCAAACAGGAGGTGGTGACCAGTTTGATCTGTTTGTTAGCTACAGTGCATGAAAAGGCATAGCGGAAGCATTAGAGGGGCAAGGAGCATGTGTGTTGTCAGCTTGTCTCAGTGCATGTGGTTTTCTGTTTCAATATGCTTTTTATAGTAAATCTGTATATATTTATAGTAAACCTTTAATAGTAAACCTCTGAACCTGAACTGCATTCATTTAGAATGAGGATGGGGAAAGTGTGGCCCATGGCATACAGTCCTCAGGGCTCCTAGAATCAAAATAATTTTAATTACTTTTTTACCCCCACTACAAATGCCCTCAAGAGGACATGGCAATATATTTGCCACTCTTCTGATAGCTTCTAGCCCATTTCAGGCCTAGGAGAGGCCTTTTTCTAAAACAGGAAGTGAGTTTTCATTTCCTGTTGCTAAAAAGACCTCTCCTGGGTCCTGAATACATGGCAAAAATGATATTGTGGGAATGTATTGGTTGATTGATTATGGGGATGTGTGTTGGGGGTATGTGGCCCTCCGACATCTCCTAAGGGGCTAATGCTAGCTTCCCACAGTTGACCGTCCCCGGTTTAGAGTAAGCTTCTAACCTGAACCATATTCTCCTCAGGATCAGATCTGTGACTACCTGGAGATTTTGAGGAAGGAGAGAGAACAAATCCTGACATTTAAGACAGACCTGGAAAAGAAAAGCCAAGAGCTTTTTGTAAGTTTCATAGTCACTAAGAGAAAATAAATGAACTGGTATGTAGGAAAGCTGAATATTAAATGTGGAAGAGACAAAATGTTCAAGCGAGATGTATCAGGAAAAATGTGAGAGCGGATTTCTGAAGGGAAACGGGTTAGGAATTGAAAGTAGCAGAAGAGCCCCAGTTCATATGAGGGCTGCAGACTGGAAGAGATGCTGACTCATTAATAAGCATCCCCTTCCTTCCTGCCACTGCATGTGAGAAGCAAGGGGAAGAGTTTCATGCTGCGTCATGTCTAGCTTATCCCCGAGACTGTCTATTATTTGAGATGACCTAATGTCACGTATGCCCCTGATGCTCTGGAGACTTTCTGTTCTGCCACAGCAGGGATGAACAAAATGTGGTCCATGCATGCAGCCCTTGGGACCCCTAACTGCAGCCCCCAATTTTGGAGCAATTCCCCACCCCCAGTATGCTCCCAGTCAGCAGTATATTTGTGCCCGCCGGCTACAGGTGTTTCTTTCTTTTTTTATCCCCTTCTCCTGGAAGCTCATCAAGGACTGGCCGCCAGTGGCTCAGGGACTGGAAATGTTCCAGAGATCACTACTTTGTGCCTCAGGGACCAGCACCACTCCATGGGCTACCACTTTGAATAGCATTGCATGGGCTGTGGTCATGTCTGGTATCCGTGGAATATTTGATTGGTTCGAAGTTGCGAGCTGGGACATATCCAAGTGAAACTGGCTGGACAAACCTCCAAGTCTCTTGACTGTTCTGGCTTGCCACCCTGCAAAAGAGACCTTAAAACAAACTGAGGATTTTTTTCCAGACTTGTTGGGAGAAGGAAGGAACAGATCAGAGTGGGAGCTTGCCCCTGGTCAGATCACATATTGAACGAGCTTTGGAGAATCCGGGGTCCATTTCTCACCAGTTGCACCAGCTCCTTGTGGCAAAATTGGATGTGTCTCTTCCATCTTCCAAAGAAGCATAATTTTTTTGCTAAAACAAGGTGTGCATGAGGAGAGGGAGTGTGCCTGGTCTTAGAGAAGAATCTGTAACCTTAGTGGCTTCTGGAGGTATTTGCTTTGGGGCCAGAAAAAAATGGCCTTGTAGCCTCATGCAGGCTGTGGGCCATCTGGTTCTAACTCCTGCACTTAATAAACCGTGGAGCTCCAGGTGGGATCAACTGGACAGTTTCTTAGAATGGATCAGTTCACCAATCCCTGGCTTACTGTGTCATGTAACCGTTGCCATTGCAAAAGTTGGACAAAGGCCATTTTAATAGTGAGCCTCTGTAGTTCTCAAGGAGGCTTTTTACCTCCTGAATATTGATTAGATCTTTGTAAAGATTAGCGTTCTTCCTAAGCAATTCTCGTCATCTGTCTTTTGACATGAAAAGTTTCCAGACTGTGGTGGGAAGCTAATTATGTTCTATGGTATGGTTTTTTGCAGGGTGGGGTTATCATATGGTGGTGTGTTTATAGTTTTGTATTGCTGTTTTTGTTGAAATAAAGTAATAAAAAGCCTTCAGATTAAAAGGCATGACTGAATACCTCATTTTGGTTTCCTTGACTCTGGTTTCCACCTGTCTGTTGCAGAAGGAAACAGAAGCAAAGAAGGAAAAGACGGTGGCTCAGTTTAGGCAGCTACATCAGTTGCTGGAAGAACAAGAGAAATGTTTCCTGGCCCAAATGGAAGAGGTAGAAAATGAGATTGCAAAGAAAAGGGATGAACACCTATCTAGGCTCTCAGAACAACTCTCCTCTCTAGAAATTCTCATCCAGGAGATGGAGGAAAAGTGTCAGCAGCTGCCAGGTGAACTCATTCAGGTAAGAGAGTAGCATCGGACTAGCTGTACCTTTGGTCTGATTCAGCAAAGTGTTGTGCTCTTCTTATGCAGGTCTGTCATTTCGGACAATCCTCTTGTTTGAAATACAGTCGGTCTTCCACATTTGTGGGTTTAACTTTCACAGATTTGATTATTTGTGAGTTTCTCCAACCCTACCACCTCACCTCAAGGGCTTCTTTTCTGGAGGAAACTTCCCTCCGATCAGGCCATGTAACCCTTTGGTCCCCCTCCTCCTCCTCCATTAGCAGCTGCCTGGCTAGCTATGACTCACAGTCTGATTTCTTAGCACTACAGACCATCTCCCAATGATGAAGTATAGGGTCACCATGCAGGCCTGTCTCCCTTTCCCGCTCCTGTCGCTGACCTGGGCCATTTCCACACTAGAGTGTTATAGCGCTATGATTCTACTTTCAACATCCTATGGAATCCTGGAGTTTGCAGTTTTGGGAGGGGCCACCTGGCCCCTCCCAAAACTGCAAACTCCAGGATTCCATAGGATGTTAAAAGTGGAATCATAGCACTTTAACACTCTAGTGCGGAAATGGCCCTGGTTTGGATCTGGGTGCCCATTCTCCCCACCATGCCTTGGCCCCCTTCCCACAGACACACATATACATTTTGGTATTTCCACTTTTGCAGAAACCTGTCAGTGATCTTGGACAAGTCACACCCTTTCAGCCTCAGAGGAAGGCAAAGGCAAAACCCCCTCAGAACAAAATCTTGCCAAGAAAACCCTGTGAAAGGTTCACCTCAGGGTCTCTGTAAGAAATGACGTGAAGGCATACAACAACAACATCCTGTTTGCTGGGTGGGATTAGGCTGTGGTTTCCTTGCCTTGATCTTAAAATCTTTATGGTGGAGTGTAGGGGAGAGCCAAATGGTGAGTCATTAGGAGATATTAGGCTAGAGAGTATGTATTGTGGAGGGTTTCAGGTCCAGGATTATATGTACACTCCTCCGGCAAAGTGCCCTCTGCAGTCTCCCCAACCACACCTCAGGCCCCAACAGCTGCCCTTGGATGCCGGGGGCTGATACCCGGCCTCAACAGCTGTCTGTATGTGCTTAGTTTAGAACATGAAATCCAGCCAGTTTGGAAACAGCCCATGCATATCACACGCCATTATACTCCTGCATACCCCAATTCCTTTCTTGACACATTTCTGCACTACACTCTTATAGCGCGATTATTCCACTGCCAACATCCTATGGAATCTTGGGGTTTGCAATTTAGGGAGGGGCCAGCTGGCCCCTCCCTAAACTGCAAACCCCAGGATTCCATAGGATGTTGAAAGTGGAATAATTGCGCTATAAGAGTGCAGTGTGGAAATAGCGTTGCTCTTTAGTTTTCTTTTGTCCTTATCATCTTGAACTGTTGAAGTTGTTTTTTTAAAAAAACTTTCCTGCACTGTTGAGTTGGTTATTGACTTTATTATTTCATCATGTATTTCTTGATGGAAAAAACAATGACAGCTTTTTGCCAATACAGTGATTGTGTGCCAGGAAGATCACCACCATCTAGATATCAGGGGGCATCCATATCCTGGGTCTGAGGGGTTGTGTTGCTGGAAGGGGACACATGGCAAGCACTCACTTCCCTTTTTCTCTCTGCCTCTTCCAGAATATTGGAAGTCTCTTGCAGCGGTAAGTAAAGTTCTCTATCAGGATAAGTTTACAATAGTGGAAGGGACTTAATCATACCATTGTAAAGGTGCACAACAACAACATAATATTTCATACTTACCTCTCTACAGGGAACAACAACAGATGAACACAGAATATATAACATCAGTTAAAAACAGAATAGTTAAAAAACAACAGTTAAAATGCATAATATCAATTTAAAAGAACAAATAATGCACATACCTATTAAAACAGTCAATACATAGTTCAAATTCATAGTTAACATTCACAATTTAAAATCATCTGAATAGGCCTGCCAGAAGACACTGGTCTTTAATGCTGTTTTTAATTTGGGCAGCGTATTCAGCTGTTGAATCTCTTCTGACAGGCCATTCCACAGTCTAGGAGTGGTGAAAGAAAAGTCCTCTGAGTGACCATTGCCAGTCTGGTCCTAGCTGGTTGAAGTTAATGGCCCCCAGAGGACCTGAGTGTGCAGGGTGGATTATATGGAAGGAGGCAATCTCATAGGTAACCTACAACCAAACCATGTAGGTGTTGGGTGCTGGGTATCTCGTAGGCTATGGGATTTCTTCCTAGGCTCAGGGGCAGCTGCTGTGGGAAAAGGATAGGTGCAGTGGCTGGGCAACCTGCATCTGAGGGACAGATCAAAGTGAATTTCAAGCCTGCTATTACTGACCACTAGCTATTATCACAATTGCCTGGCAGCAGCAACCTCATTGCCATTTGTGTCTCTCCAGGAGCATCCCAGAAGATATTTCTCTTCTGTAGAGAAAGCCAGCATGGTGTAGTGGGTTTGAGCTTTGGATTATGACCCTGAAGATCAGAATTTGATCCTCTGCTCAGCCATGGGAACCTACTGGGTAACCTTGGGCATGTCACATACTCTCAGCCCCAGAAAACCCCATGGTACGGTTGTCAGGGTAATGTGAGGTATGCACCTCAGAGCATGTGCAGAGTGCTAATAAAGAAGCAACTCCCAGCTGCAACCAGTTGCTCCAGACAAGGAGAAAAATGCCTTGCAGACTCAAAGCAATAAGTCTTAGTGCTGTTTATTCAACAGAGCACATAAGATAAGTGTTAGGGCTTCAGGCAGCGTGCCCAGAAGTACAAAACAGTCAGGCATAAAAAACAGCAGAATGGAAGACAGACTGAAAGCATGTCTAGAGGCAATACAAAAAATAGCCCTTACAGCAGCATGACCAGAGGCAAATGAACCTAAGGTAAAGCACATTGTTACATTTAAGCCTTTGTAAAGGATTGACCACACCCCAGTCTAAATGAGGTGACCCAGCTGCATTCCCAGCATGCAACCTCCTCATGTTGGGTGCTCTGTGATGAGGTAAGAACTTTTGAGGCAGACTAGCCAAAACATTCCCTTGCAGCTGTGCCTCAAGGTCACATCCCTCCATCTACTTAGAAAAACCTTTCCTGGCCACACTGCACTCACACTTTGAATGCCCTGACAAGGGTCGCCTTCTGGTTGCTGTAAGTTGGAGACAACTTGAAGGCACACAATAACATCAATAAGATACCCTGATAACTTCTTGTTGCGTCTGCTAGCCCCTGGCCTTTGTTGATCTGCCTCCAGAGTTTTTCTCATTGCTGGGAGACCAGCCATCCGTATACTACCCATGTGGAACTTCATTCATGAGTGCTCTGCCAGCAGGCTGCCCTGCTAGGATTCCATCAGCATCTTCTCTCACTGCAAAACTGAATCTCCCCTGACCTGTTTTACGTCCAGGAAAGGTCTTCATTTTACTAGGAAATAAACTGGAAGTTGGATGGATTTCCTCAATAGCTAGGGGGTGTAGTTGTTACTCCACTGGAAAAACCCTATCCCGGGATCTACAATTTTGATATTAAATATGATTCCGTGTGCCTGAGAGGTCGCCCAGATGAGCACGTAGGCAGCCACGGTTGAACGATCGAAAACCAGGTCAGGCCGGTAAAATCCCCAGTCAGGTAGCCCCAGGAGACCTCAAACTGTGCAAACCCACAGTAGACGAAGGGTCCTCAGCCCCTGAGAAGCCGACTTGAGGGGATTACGTGTTTGCCCAAAGTTGATCACTGATAGCAATAAAATCCTATCAGGCAAGGACCATTTAAGATCCTGAGACTTTGGCAACATCTTGTAATCTCATCATGCAAAGGAAGTTAACTTTGTGGAGTTACTTTCTCATTGCAACACCCATTGTTCTCCCCAGGAAAGGTTTAGCCCTCCAGGTACTTTTCCCCCTACAAATAGTCCCAGTTTTTGAGCATTTCATTGGATCACTCCCAGTCATTTCATCAGACCATTTCCTAGTCCGTTGAGTAATCCCTTCAGCCCTCTCCGTGCTGAGCCCCACTTCTCCGCTGCTTTTCCCGGACCAAGGGCTTCAGGAAATGGTGCAGTATTACCGCAGCTACAACCCCTTCAATATTCCCCTATCCAGTTTCCTCTCTTTTGCTTCTTAATAGTGAGTGTGTGAGTGATTGCATTGGTGCATGAGACTTACATTCAATAAAATCATTTATTGGACATTTTTGTTCGGTTTTTGGCTTGGCCTGACCCCATAAAAACTGGGTAAAAAGACCCTGCTAAGTTACCCTGCTTCTCATATTGCTATTGATTGTGCTCTGGCTAGTTTCCATTCCGCATTATGTGGAGCACATCGAGGTATCCCCCCAAAGGACCCCAGAAATCAGGGTAGCATAGTGCTCTTGGAAACAACCACCCATTCCCCAAAACATCTTGTTTAGTCTTCAGCTGTTTTGCTTTGTGATTATAGGGTCTAGACCGAGGGAATAGTCTCTTCTGCAAAGCATATCCAAATGTCTCTACATTTCTTCACTGGCCTGTCTTACTTGTTGGTACTTTTATTTATTTCTTCCTCCCCCTTTCCTTTTGCTTCTACTCAGGAATTCTGGTTTGGATGGATGCGTACTTAACATATCTTCTCTCCAGGTATGAGGAGAAAGAGACATCTGAGAATCCTGAGACATTTACACCTGCTCTGAAGTGGAGGATCTGGGATTTTGGGGATAGTAGTCTGTTTCTGGAGGCTGTTATGAAGCAGTTGAAAGGTAATGAGGAATGACTAGAAGGGATTTGTCCTAGAATGGTCATGGCTGAAGCTGTCTCCCTTGAGATGTTATCATGTGGCACCAAAATGGGAACGCTGGACACCAGCTGAGAAAATCATTTTTTTTTCCTGACCTCAGCACTTCTTCTTACATGACTGTCTGTGATTAAAACATACGATACTAACAATTGAATTAGTGTTATACAAAGCAGACCATTGATCCACATAGCCCAGTATTGTTGATACTAACTGGAAGTCTTTCCAGTCTTATAAGCTCATTAGAGCTTTTAGATTGTCTGCAGGGGCCCTTCTCTGTGGCCCTTTTCGCACGGGCTTTCTCTCACGAAATAGCCCTGTGAGCCTCGCGGGAGTGGGAGCGTTGCTCTGCATGACGCACTCCCACTTCCGTGGCGCTCACGGGGCTGAAGCAGCGCGAGTGCAGATTTTTTTATTTTCGGCTTGAAGCGAAAATAAACGGCGCTCACGCAAGGCTCCTGGCGGTGTCCCACACTTACCGGAGTGCGGAGCGCTGTCGCAGGCTGGCCTGTCGTGCTTCCTCCCCGCTTCCGCCCCCCGCAGCGCCTACAGCTCCCAGGGGGCGCTGCAGAAGCTGGGGGCGTGGCTGAAGAGCGCCCGTCGCGCAAGAAGACTCCACGTGCGGTAAGGAGGCGGGGGGAAGCGGCGGCGTTGCAGGAGAGGGTTCTCGCGTGAGCCGCCCTCCTCCGTTGTGCAAGTGCTGGCGCTGCAAAAAGGGCCTCTATCTTAACACCTTACCCAGTTCATTTGGTGGGAACAAGGGAGACAGGGTCTTCTTGGTAGCTGCTCCCAGACTTTGGAATTCCCTCTCTAGAGAGGCCAGGATGGCCCTATTCTTGCTCTCTTTCTGTCAGCAGGTCAAAACATTATTGTGCTCTCAGTCTTTTACAGACTGGGGTTGGGTTTTTAATGCTGTGCACTGCTTTTTTAAGGTTTGTATATAGCTTTTAGTGAATTTTAATATTCTTAATGTTTCATGTTTTAACTTTGTAAATGGTGTAATTGTTTTTAAAATCTTATATTTATAATTTTATTCATGTTTTTGTATTTTTTAAGATTTCTATTGTTTTAAATATGTTGTTAGTCATCGTGAATCTCATCTTGAAGAAAGGTGGGATATAAATGAATAAATAAATACGGGGATTGAACCAAGGATCTTCTGCATGTAAAGCAGGTGCTCTTTCACTGAGCTACAACCTCTCACCTATCAAAATAGCTTTTTGGCCAGTGTGAAGAATTCCCTAGCTTGGAGCAAGAGCAGTGGTTCAGAATCTTTGGCCTAAAATAGTAGAGCTGGAAGAGACCACAAGGGCCATTGACTCCAACCTCTTGCCATGCAGTAATAGACAATCAAAGCCCTCCCAACAGATGGCCATCCTGCCTCCATTTAAAAACCTCCAAAGAAAGAATCTCTACCACACTCCAAGGCAGTATGTTTTACTGTCAAACTGCTCTTACTGTCAGGAAGTTCTCCCTAATGTTTAGGTGGAATCTCTTTTTCTGAGATGAAGCCATCGCTCTATATCCTAGTCTCTGGAGGAGCAGAAAAAAAGTGTGCTCCATCCTCCATATGACACTTCTTCAAATATTTAGACATGGCTATATCATGTCACCTCTTAATCTTCTCTCCTCCAGGCTGAACATATCCAACACCCTAAGCTGCTCCTCATAGGGCATGGTTTCCACACCTTTTCCCATGTTGGTCACCCTCCTCTGGACATGTTCCAACATGTGAAAATGTTGATGAACAACTACTCGCATAAGAACTACTACTACTCACCATTGGCCAGTCTGCCTAAGGCTGCCGGGAAATGGAAGTCAAAGATGTCAAGAAGACCACTTGTTCCTCAAGTCAGGGGCCTAGAGATTTCCCTGAGGATTATTGGCTTACTCTTCTTACTATCCCTGAAGCTAATCATGTTACATTGCCACACTCACACATTTACTTGAACATAGTTGGAGTTTAATTTGAGAGGAGTGAGAATTTAAGAGCAGTATTAATTAACAATATTGTTGAACACATGTATGGATGATCCATATGGAAATAACTGCTTCCACCTTTTCCCAAGATGCACACAGTAAGTTTCTCCCTTCCTCAGTCTGTAGTCTTTCCTATTTTCAACACACAGTCAGTTGAGACTGCAGTCTATATCCTACTGAGTGCAATGGCAGATTTCTCATTTATTTAATCTCTGTGTCCCCACATTGTTACACCAAAAGGTGGATGACTCAGGGGTCCACCCACAATGCCAATGCCTGTATGGAAAGGTGGGGAATTGTAGCTCAAAGGAGGCCTGCGAGGTTGGGGGAGTTAACCACGGGACCTTTTCACCTGCGTATACCAGTACTAATAAAGAGACACTAGTTGGAAGTTAAAAGAATGTTTTATTGAGGGAAAATCGCAAACCATGCAAGAGTCAAGCAGCCTCACAACCACACAAGGGTAACAGAAGGAAAGGAGGGAATTTCAGGCTGATCCTCGGTGATCTTACGATCTGGCCATGCCTTGAGGTCCCCTCTGACTTAATTCTGTTTTGTGCCAATTAAATAATGTTCGTTGTCAATCATACTGTATCATGGAGTGGGGGTGTATGGCATGGTAACAACTAAGGTACAAGATCCTGATACAGGATAAGTACAGAGTCATAGTGACCACATTTTGGCTTTGGATATTTGTAAAGCCCATTCTAGCTAAAATTAGCCAAAAGACTGTAATGTTTTAGAAAACAAAAGAACAAGCTGGTGAACTATGGTTGCTATTAAGATTAATTGCTAACATTTATTGGATCGATGTTTTAAGTGCAATCCTTAGGATACTATGGAATTTAGGAAGGTTTACTTCTGTATAACCATGTTTAGGATCAGTCTAACTTTTTAATTCAAAGAAAGGTCATGGACTAAGTGTGGGGGGGGTGCCTCCTCCCACCATTTTGAGGAGAGATGCACTGCCTCTTCAGTCCATGAGTTTCTTTCATGTGTCACCTTGTCAAATGTTAATGCTTTTTATGCTTGGGCTTCCCTGCAGTGAATGGAAAATAATAATGCTATTAAGTTATGAGCTGATGTTTTTGTTACGTAAGCCAAATGGTGTGATGCTCAGTTTTTGTTCTGTTTCCTTCTGCAGACACTTTAGCAAGTGGATATCAGCTACAGAAAGGTAATGTCCAGGAAATAATGAAGGGCTAAATATACAAGTTTTTGAATTCATTTCTTTCTGGGTTTGTCAGAAAGTTGTCAATGTGTATTTAATTCAAGTTTCTTGGAATTCTAAAACAATAATAGACTAATTGTAAATTTTGGGGAAACAGAAATGCTGTATCTACATTCTATATAGTTCATTTCTGTGATTTTAACTTTGACCCTTAGACAGAAAAAGCCAAAGGTACAGCTAGTCCAGTGTTGTTTTCAGTGGCCGGTCAGATGACTTTGAGTTGCTGACAACAAATATAAAGATAGCCAACCATGAAGGTCCATCCATCCCCGTTTCACAATTGGGCAGTGTTTGCTACAAAATAATTTTCAGATTTCCAGAGTTTCTAGAACTCATCATCCAGCTGACTGGCGTGCAGAAAGGGGAATGGGCGAATCAAACAGAACAATCCTGAAATTAGGCCAGATGTTGTAGCCATGGTGCTTGCAGTCTCAGGATAGAAATTGCAAAGTGAATTTTGTCAAGTAGATCTGACTTGTGGGAGATGGTAGTTCATTATGTTGTAGAATTTATTGCAAGAAGATATGGCTGTGGCCACCAATGCAAGCTATAATGAGGTGTTAGAAATCAGGATATACTAAACAGACATGGAGGGGAGATACTTGCAGTCTCCAGATATGTGAATTTGAGTGAACTGTGTTGCATCCTATACCTAAAATGGCAGCAACGTGCACATGGATGCACTGACGTGTTCATATGCATGTGGCTGCCATTTAGTATTATGGAAGGTGAGCATTCAGGATTTTTTTTTTACATGGCGGTTCACGGAATGGAATCCCGACATATACAGAGGGTCCACTGGACACTAGCACTGGCTCTTCTTCAAACATTTGCATCATTGCTATATATAGAGGGAGATTTTATGAAGAAGAGAACCTTTCGTAATGGCAAAAGTCTGGCTGAATAAGGCTATTTCTGCACTAGACTGTTATAGTGCTATTACTCCGTTTTCAACATCCTATGGAATCCTGGAGTTTGCAGTTTAGGCAGGGACCTTTCTGCAAACCCCAGGATTCCATAGGATATTGAAAGTGGAATCATAGCGCTATAACAGTCTAGTGTGGAAATGGCCTAGAAGTGCCTTTGCTGACTGGCAGGAGAACATTAGGAAAGGGGCTGGTTTAGCATCCCAAGTCATGGAATTCCACATCCTGGTGATAGGTGTTTTCAAGTTATATTGCATAGTAGTGTATGTTTCATGTAGTATAATTTTTAATTGTTAAAAAGTGTAAAAAATATCCAGACATGAAATTGATCAAAAGCCCTTTGAATGCAATTTTCTGCTCCAACACAATATCAATTTTACAGAAGGCAAACCGGCAAAGCTAAAAAATAAAAATAGTCCAGGAATCTGCAGATCTCTTCTTTGAGGCTCATTCCCCATTCTTTTCCTCCCTGTTTCTCACACACATTCACCCACTTGCTGCCATACATCACTTCACTTGGACAAATATGCACCCCTTTTGTCTATCCTATATTTGTTCTTGTGTTCCTTCAAGTAATTTCTGACTTGTGACCCTATCATTGTTTTCTCAGCAAGATTTGTTCAGAGGGGTTTTTGCCTTTGCCTTACTCTGAGGCTGAGAGAGTGTGACTTGCCCAGTGGGTTTCCATGGCCAAGTTGAGATTCAAACCCTGGTTTCCAGAGTTGTAGTGCTCAAACCACTAAACCACACCGTGCTGGCTCTCTTCCATCCTACATAGATAAATACATTTCTCCTTCCTCTGACAGCCCCAATACCTTTCTTAACATCTATACATTCTACTCTGCTATGATGGTGGCTGGGTCAATTGCTCTCTAAGTTTTTTTGGCAGGTGGCTGGATAAAGTGCAAAACACAGATGAGCCTCTATTCGCCTTGGCCCCAATTTTAATTTTCTAAAGATGCCTCTGGATCCAGAGAAATTAGGTAGAAATAAAGACAATAAAGTTGGACTCTGACAGAGCATAGCTTTGCACTAAAATGCAAAGAAATACAGAAATAAAGTAAAATTAGAAACATTTAGCAGGGGCCAGGAAAATGTGGGCACGGATGGAAGGTATGTGTCTGCATTGGGGAAGGAAAGTGTAAGCAGAGTTAATTCCCTGCCTCATTCAAAACCATCCTGTTTTGGTCCTTTTGGAGGCATCTTGTGGTTCTTAGGGTATGTTGAGCTCAGGACATGATTTTGTTTCCCAGCCTCTGATCTTCTCTTTCTTCTCCTTTGACAGCAAATGTGACACTGGACCCAGACACAGCTAATCCATTTCTCATCCTCTCACAGGACTCTAAAAGTGTGAGAAGGGGAGAACATGAACAGATTCTGCCCTCAAATCCTGAGAGATTCAGTGAATATGCAGTTGTGCTGGGACGTGAAGGATTTGTGTCAGGGAGACATTTCTGGGAAGTTGTTGTGGAAAATGAGGGAGACTGGGGTATTGGGGTGGCCAAAAAGTCTGTGGAGAGAAAGGGCAGGTTTGCTTTTAATCCTAAAATGGGACTCTGGGCCATAGCAAAGCATGAAAATGGGTACAAAATTTGCCAATCCCCTGACTTCCCTGATCTGTCCCTGAGCAGGGAACTCAAGAGGATTCGAGTGACTCTGAATTATGAAGGGGGACAGGTGGCTTTTTTTGATGCTGATTCAGCAGCTCTGCTATTTTCTTTCCCTGCAGCTTCATTCTCTGGTGAGATCATCCTCCCCCTGTTTCGGGTGCTTGGAAAGACCCATTTCATAGTCTCTCCTTAATGCAGTCAAATTTGCCCATAGCTTCTGCTGATTTTATTCACACTAGAACTTTCACACTACAGAATGACATCCTATTATTCCATGTTAACTGTCATGTTTCTGTCTTAGGGAATCCTGGAATTGGTAGTATCGGGAGGGGCATTTAGAATTCTTAGCCAGAGCGCTCCAGTCCCTCACCAAACTACAACCCTCAGGATTCCATAGGATGGTACTACGGCAGTCAAAGTGGAATCAAAGCTCTATAATCAGTAGTGTGAATCCCAGATTATGACAATTAATCAATAGTATTTGTTGCTTGGGACCATATTTGACAGTTCTGTGACCATTTCACAGGCATTTGTTCACACTTTCTAAAAGCCACTAACTAAAATGGAATCTGGTTTTCCCTTCCCTTCTCCCAGAGTTTCTTCTGCAATTTATTTCTTAAAACTACATTTATGGTTGCTAATGTTCATCTTTCCTTCTGATAATAACTTCAGTGCTTATCATTTGGGAAGCAAAACTAATACAAAAGGAAGGTAAAGGTTTCATTTAATCAGGGTATTTCTCTTCTCTCCTGTCCTGAGAGCAGAACCCCATAGGGAATGACTTGTGGGTGTCTTGGAACCCTTTCACATTGCACAGTTATATAGCACTTAACTGCTATGGCTGATTCCTAAGGAGTGTTGTGGTTTGGAGTTTAGTGAGCCACTGGAGCTCCCTGGCTCAGAATGCTAAATACCCCTCCCTAAACTGCAAGTCCCAGGATTCCATGGGACATTGCCAAGGCAATTGAAAAGGAACTATGGTGCTATAATCCTGTAGTGTGAAAGCACCCTTAATCGGATAACATATTGCTGAGGTTGCGGGACCTTTGGTAGCTCCTAGCAGAAAACCCTTTTTTCCTTAAGAGCTAGAGTACATCTCTAATGCACTGCCCCCTTCTTGGAGAGTCTACAAGAAGTAGTCCTCTTGGCTAGCAGTTCTTCCACTGAGCTCCTGGGGTACCTCATTTTGTTCTCACAGTGTCCTGGCTCAGCTACAGCTCACTTGCAGCTCTGGAGAGGGAGGTGGCAATTAGTTCTGTGCTCTTAAGATGACTACAGCAAGGCAAAGGTCTTAAATCAACAGAGCTGAAGAAGTGTTCTTGCCTGTGAGAGTTCATTTTGCACAAGTGTGGTCAGGTCAGTCTGGGTTCTGATATAAAGTGGGGATCGTCAGCCAATGCAAGGGTCCAAGAACCAGATGGGGTTGTCAAGCAGTCCACAGGTGCATGAACTAGGAAGCAGGCAATTGTTTTCAAGAAACAAACATGGTCATAGCTACCTCTTAAGTGGCTGCACCCAGTTACCAGTAAGAGCTTTTTGGCCAGGAGTCTCATTGATCCTCTCTGTCCTGCTCTCTTTTTCACTCATTGATCCATGGATCTGGAGGCTGTGGTGCTTGGTCAGCTGATCCTCTGATATGTCAGCTGTTGGTGGATCCTGGTACTGTGCTCCTGAGGATGCCCTTCAACAGGGAGAGCTGCAGGGCTTTCCTCTGCCTCAGATTCTGGGTCAGAGTCCTGGCCCTGGCCCATGACACGTAGTAACTTTGCCAGGTAAACAAGGGACTTTCCAAAGATATTTCTTGTTTGATTAGGGATCTGAGTGAGGGCTTGCTTTGAGTTCTATGATCCATTTATACAGTTACCCTATCAGATTTGTATAGTTAGCACCACACAGGCTACAGTAATGTTGGGTGACATACAGGGGCATAAACTTTGAGGGGCACTGAGGAAAACGGTACCAAATACCTCTTTTTGGAAACACTGTCACCACAGATGCGTGACACAGCAGTAGTCCAGGTGTCCTTGAGAACCTGGGGAAGAAGAAGGAGATTTATGCCATGGGTAGGAGCTTTTCCTGGTCCCCCCCCCCCAAGTGTTCTAGGGCTTGAACGCCAACAGTTTATCCTTGACCAGAGGTCAGAATTACACCCAAGAGCCCCACGGTTGCTATTGTGAACCCAAGGAAGAAGCCAGTAAGAAGGAGCCATGTCTGCCCACTGAGTAAACAAGAGCAAATATGCTGCCAGAGATCTACAACCAGCAAGTCTGCTATTTGTGTTTTAGCTACATATAGTTAGCGTTTCAGAATTAGCAATCGTAAAAAAAAAGCCCTCTCTGTTTTTTAAAAAAATAATGCAAATAAATATATTTTGGAGATGAAGTACTTAAAGGATTGTTTTTTCTCCTGTGTCCCTTGTCTGCTAAAATATATAATGTGTTCTTGATGAATCATTTGTGTTTTAAGTTAAATGTTTTGAGTCTCATGATAGCAGAGCTATCAGATAGCCTAAGATGGTCCTTCTCATTCAACCAAAAGAAAGGGCACACATGTTCCCCAAAGAATTCAGCCTCTGAGAAGGTGAAGAACAGCTCTACTCACAGCATCAAAGACTACCTGGCCACTGATGTAGTTTAGGAGTATTCTGATCTTCTTGAGTGCTCACCTCACACACTAGGCTAAAGTCAGGATAGTTGAGAGCTAAGCACCTGTACATCCATTTCCCTAGAACACAGATCCCCTCTTCAGCCCCCAAAGCAACCACACCCTTTCTCTGCCTGGCAGCTGCCATGGCCCATTCTTCTTCAGGTCCTACAGTGACATCCCAGAACCCCCTCAGTCCCCAGCATGATAAAAAAAAACTGATTGAATCCCTCTGGATTCTTGGGTAAATCTTTGTTTTTTTTTTCCACCCTCAAGCTTCTGTGATTTTTTGACAGGATGAGATGGGGATGAGCTGTGACAGGATCCAAAGTCAAATTTCCTGTAAAGGAGGTCTAAGGGAAAAGAAGATAAATAGTGTCAGCTGGACTTAATGGCCCTTTCCACACGGGGCAAATAAATTGTTTCCTGATGGTTTATTTCGGGTCCGCCTCACAGCGAACATTATTTTGACACGCTCCACACGTGTGCAGCCTGTACCGTTGTAGTGCGCACCCCTAAGTACACACGTTGTTGCGGCCACTTTTCCCGTTCTCATCGCATCATCCCCGCAGGCCTCCACAAACCCCCAAATCCCCCAAACCCTATCCGGCGCGAAAGCACGTACCTGCAAGCTTTTTCCCCTTTCCTGGCTGCAGGAAAACGCTTTCCGAAAACGCTTTCCGAGACCAAAAAACATGGTGCCTTCCTGTTCTCTGTTGGGGCGGAGCAACCGTTGACGTTGCGCGCACCCACGGCCCGCCCAACAATTACGTCACACATGAATCGGCCCATATTTTTGCTTCCACACATCCGGGAACGGGTATAGAGCGATATGGGGAAAAAACACCACCTTCTCTCCCGGTTTTTAAAAAGACCGCACACTGACTGATGGTGCCATCTCCATGCGATTTAAGGTGTGGAACCTCAAAATTATGTCCGACCCAGTGCACTCCAAGGTGTGGACTACGTCTGTCGGAGGTCGCCCTGCTCCGATTTATTTGCCCCATGTGGAAAGGGCCAATGTCATAATCTTCAATGAATTCCAGTTGTAAATCTTGTTCCCTATAAAATCAACAGGGTTTCCATGCATTCTGTTGAAGCTCCTCTCCTTTTTTCCCTCCTCACTTTCCTGCAAAGATTTTTTCCTGAAATTCTTGGAATTTGGTGGTGGAGCCTTTTTTTTTTTTGGTAATTTTTTTTCCTCATTAGGGCCAATACATTTTGGTGTCAAAGGACAAAAATGCGTCCTTTCCCTTCATCTTCTTTTCCACACACAGAATTAAAATAGCCTGGTAGTTGTATATTACTTCAGTAGTCATAATGGGATTCAGATCCATTTATCAGGGTGTCTGAAGAAAGAGGGGGAAAATGTAATTATTTTATTATTTTATTCATGTACAGTGGATCCTCCTTACCTGTGGTTTCTGGATCTGCAATTTTAAACAAATAGCAGTGCATCATGTTATATACCTAAAAAGGTAGTGATGTGCGTGCAGACCTACTGAAGCGTCTGCGTGCATGTTGCCACCATTAGGTATTACAGGGTGTAAGCATTCGTATTTTTTCTTTTATGCAGGGGGTTACTGCAACAGAACCACTGGATATACAGGGGGCCCACTGTATATACTGTTTTTCAACATTTTTCAAACACTATGAAACAATCTAAAATTAATACCAACAACTATAACAAAATATATGAGGAGAGTAATTACAGTGAAGAGGAATCAAGCCCTCTTCAGCCTTAGGCTAAGCAGGCTCTGTGAGGTCACAAAGACCCAGGCGCATGAGGGGTTACCATGGTAGCATGCGTCACAGGGATTGGCTGAACTCTGGTGGCATCAACAATCTCTCAAAATCAGTGGCTTCTTTGAGGTTCAGCCTGTGGCCTAAGGGCAAGGATCTGAACAAGTAATGAAAACACTATCCAAAGAAGAGCATAATCACACAGTTGTAACCATTGGCCCTTTCCACACGGGGGTAATAAAACGTTGTAGCGCGACCTCTGACGAAGGTCTTCTATACATTATTATTATTATTATTAATTTATTTATTTATATCCCGCCTCTCCATATGGATCGAGGCGGTGAACAACTTACAAATAGCATGTATTTCGAAACATTTCTATACATGCCCCCAACAAGCTGGGTACTCATTTTACCGACCTGCGAAAGGATGGAAGGCTGAGTCAACCTTGGAGCCCGGCAGGATCGAACTCCCAACCTTGTGGCTTGCAGTACTGGCATTTAACCACTGCGCCACCAGGGCTCCTTATACCTTGGAGTGCGCTGCGTCGTATTTAATTTTTGAGCTCTACCCGTCAATCTGCACAGAGATGCCTCCAACTGTCGTTGTGTGCGTTTTTTAAAAACTGGAAAAAATGTGGTCTTTTTTCCCCGAGGCGTGCTATCACGTACATGCTCGCTTGTGTAGAAGCGCAGATACATGCTGATTCGCCCATGAGATCAACAGAGGGCGGGCCGTGGGCGTGGACAGCTTCAGCAGTTGGTGCACCACACAAAGAATAGGGCGGCGCCATTTTTTAATCCTCGCAAAGCGGCTAGAGCCACAGCAGGAAAAAAGAAAAAGGACTGCAGGTACGTAGTTTGGACCAAATGATTAGGTTTTTCTCTTCATTTATCACTTTAAAATACGTACTGCATGTGTACGTGGGGCTGTTGGCAGTTCAGGAGGCTGGGAATATGCAGTTTGGGGGCCCATGGATTGTGGAGGGGCGCCTTGGGCAAGTCTCCTCCGGAGGAA
Organism: Ctenosaura bakeri; assembly: GCA_948474755.1. Taxonomy (NCBI): domain Eukaryota; kingdom Metazoa; phylum Chordata; class Lepidosauria; order Squamata; family Iguanidae; genus Ctenosaura; species Ctenosaura bakeri. Next base: position 25,266 of record CAOLHI010004133.1, on the reverse strand, counting down.
TCTGGCCCTTAAAACCCCAGGAGAGGCCGCTGGATGTGGGAGCCAGGGGGGCCATGGCAGGGGCAAGGGGGGGCTTCACTGCCCAGCCTTTTGGGCACAGGACAGCAAGGGCAGCATGGGGGCTGGCGGGGGCCCCATGGGAAGCCTCGCCGTTTGATTAATTATTACTGGCGCTTTCACTCAGGAAAAGCGCTGTGGGGCTCTCATGCCTCTCGCCCTGAAATGCCCAGAGCATGGGGGTAAACGGGGCTGGGGGGCCTTTGCAGCAGGAGGCGGAATGTGTGTGGCGGGGAAGAGGTGGAAAGGGGTCAGTTTTCCAAAGGGGATCAGCCTGGATTTGTGCTGCAGCTGTCTTTCCCTCCACCCCATTTTGCTGGGGGAGGGAGGGGGATGAGCAATTAACGCTGCCCTCTCTCCACAGGCGCACAATGGGACGTGTAGTTCTCCCTGTGTAGACAGCTTTCCTGGACTTTGGTGAAATTGCACCGCATCCAGGCCCCCGCAGTGGCAGAAAAAGCTCTGCAACCATCCTTAAATATCACACTGGCTATGAATAAAGGTAGGGTCTGGGGAAAAATGCGTGGGAATGACAATGCTGCCCTCTCTCCACAGGCGCACAACGGGACGTATAGTTCTCCTTGTATAGACTGCTTTCCTGGAATTTGGTGAAATTGAACCGCGTCCAGGCCCCTGCAGTGGCAGAAAAAGCTCTGCAACCGTCTTTAAATATCACACTGGCTATGAATAAAGGTAGGGTCTGGGGAAAAGTGTGTGGGAATGACAATGGCTATGGGATGGTAGCACGCATGGCTATGGCCATTTCAGCACTACAGTAATATGGCAATACAGTAATACTGGCATTTGCAGTATCAGGAGGGCCCCACTGCAACCCCCCAGGAATCCATAGGATGTTGAATGTGGAAGCATAGTGCGATAAGTCTAGTGCGAAAATGGGCAATGGTAGGAACCAGCAACGTTCAGCACTGGAAGGCCAGAAAAAGGAAAAATGAACATTGGTAACTTTGAATTTTTTTTTAAAAAAAACATGCATTATGAAACGTTCAGAACATCTATCATACACTATGGCGGTTGTTACATAAAAAAAACTGGGGTTTGGTGGGGTAAACATCAAAGTGAGAAGGAGAAATAAGACTGGGAACATTATTTACATTATTAACACCTATATTTACACCAGGCAGCCACTGTCTTGTATTTCTTTCTGCAGGAATTTCATTTCCTGGCGCATTCCATCGTAATAGTCTTCAAAAGCCGAGAGCATGTCGTTCTGGCTTCTCAGCACAGCTTCATCTGTGTTACCATGAGGCTGAGAGAGTGTCAGACAACGGGGACCAAGGGAGGGATGGAGAGAGAGAGAGAGTGGGCAGGGTTTGTGTGTGTGAGTGTGAATTGTGCTGCTTCCTGGAGTGCTGACTGCTGGCCTTTGAAACTTTTTATTTTTGGCTGAGAGAGTGTTACCATGAGGCTGAGAGAGTGTCAGACAATGGGGACCGAGGGAGGGATGGAGAGAGAGAGAGTGGGCAGGGTTTGTGTGCGTGCATGTGAATTGTGTGTGAAACTTCCTGGAGCGCTGACTGCTGGCTGAGGGCCAGGGGAAGCGCTGCCTAATGGTCTGAGAGATGGATGGTGTGGCCAGGAAAGACTCCACGCGCCATGTGTCCCAGGGGGCAGTGGGTAGTTTTCATTGTTCCCGCCTGCCAGTTCCCTACTTAAAACCCCGATATTTTCCTGGAAAAAATGGAGCAAGCCCCCTTTCTGCTGCTGCTGAGACTTGGACGCGGGGCAATGGGTGCAAAGTTCAGGAATAGTGCCTGGGCAGGAAAGACTGCACGTCTGGGGGAGGGGGATAGGGATTGCTTTGATAATGGGCAGCCAGGGAGCCTCTCATAGTGCTGTGGTGTTAGCACAGGAGTGAGTGCTGAGCTATGTGTTGTGGGGGAGATTGGGTTTTAGAGTACTCACCCTCCTATAGTCTCCAGGGCAAACAGTGGATGCCAGAAGCACATGCTCTATCACAAGGCACACCTCAATTACTATCACAGCTACTGTGGAGATCCCCAAGCCGAAAGTGTTGGCCGTCTTGCGATAGATCAGAGGGGTTGTCAGCCACCATATAGTGATGGTCACTCTCTCCTCACAGGTATGGGTTGGCGCATCTCTGTGGTTCTTTGCTCCAGGTGGGGACGCAGATGGTCTGCAATCTCAAACAGGGTGGCTTTGGGCATCCTGAAGTGGTAGAGCCACTGGTCATCATCCCACTTCGCAAGTACCTCTTTGGCCCACCACATCCTGCGCATCCTCTCCCAAACCCACCATCTTCTTGGGCATGGCACACTGCGTGAGGAGCCTCCCAGCAGGGGCACATAACAGCTGAAGTCCCCCTCATCATTGTCATGGTCCCGAAAGAGCCTGTACCTCCTCGCTCTATCTTTGGCCCACTGCCTTTGCATTGTTTCCATCACAATTCCCAAAACCATCATAAACGGCCCAAGGGCCCTGTAAATGTTCCCAAGCCCCTCTTCTTCCCTAGCCAAACCAGTCAAAATCAGCAAAAAGAGTAGGCGCGAAAAAAACACCCCAGCTAAAAATAACTCAAGCCTAGAAATGATCTCTCCACGAGGCTTCAGAGGAAGGGGGAATGGAGGGAGGGGGACGTCGTGAGAGGACCTATGTGGCGCTGCGTATGTGCTCACGTGGGCACGTCTGCAATGACGCACGGAGCCATTTTTTTTTTAAAGAACAGCCAATCAAGGGTGAAGGGGGAGCTAAGAAGACTAAGGGGAGTGGCCATGAGAAAATAGTGTGGATCTGTTAACCCACACTGGCCCGTTTCAGCTACAGCTGTATTGTGAGTGGAGTAGAACCAAACTCCATTACAGATCTGCAGGATTCACATAGCCACAGGAAGTCCTAGCCCCCTCCCATGTACTCTAGCCCCCTCCCATGTCTGCCATGTCACATGATGACTACCTCACCTGTACTGTGGGTGGAGGAAACCAGCCGCCATTACATATTGGCAGGAGGTCACATACCTCACATAAGCATAGCAGACCCAGCCCTTCCTCACCTGTGGCACCGCCTCATTGGTGGAAAATGCTGTAGTGGGAGTGTATGGTATTTACCTGCATAAAAAGGCCTAGTCAGGCCTCCATGTGTTGTTGCGATCTCTTGATTGCCACCCAGCTGCAGCTGTCTGTATTTTTATATTTTTGTACTGAATAATAAACCTGGCCTCTGGCCTAGCCTTTTGAGCCAAGCAACGTCTGTCCATTATTTGCCTGTTCCTCAGTAAAAGCTCACCTCTTTTAGGGCGTAGAAGGTGACAGTATAGAACTTCTTAAAATAAAGTCCGCGGTAGCGCAGATACAGAAAAAAACGGCCGGAAGCGTCGCTGCGCGATTTCATCTCCTCGGGTGGAAAAGGCCATTAACTCAGAAATTCCATATGAATTTCTCTTCATTTCTGGCCATTGTCATTTAGGGGCTAGTGCAGTTGTAGGTCAGCTGAGGCTTTTACAGATCATTTCGGACTGAAGCTTCCATCATTCTTGACACCTTCCCTACGTTTCACAATCCCAGAGGCCTTTCAGAAGTATTTTGCCTTTAAGTGGGCAACAAACTCATTTCCTTCCTTCCTTTCTTCTGTACCAGTTCGCTTTCTTCCCTCCCTCTTCTCCCTTTAGAATCACAGAGTCATAGAATCATAGAGTTGGAAGAGACCACAGGGGCCATCCAGTCCAACCCTCTGCTATGCAGGAACACACATCAAAGCATTCCCAACAAATGGCCATCCAGCCTCTGCTTAAAAAAAAAAAAAAAAAAGGAGACTCCACCATACTCCGAGGCAGCATATTCCACTGCCGGACAGCCCTGACCATCAGGAAGTTCTTCCTGTGGTTCAAGTGGAATTTCCTTTCCTGCAGCTTGAATCCATTGCTCCTTGTCCTAGTCTCTGGAGCAGTGGAAAACAAGCTCACTCCCTTCTTGACATGACATCCCTCAACATGACATCCCTTTACTTTTTTTTTTTTTTGTCTCCTTGAAGGAAAGTACAACAAAATCCCAACTCCACAAACAGGGGTACCTTTATGAGTGACTTGGAAAACAGGATGAAAGTAATTAACTCCATAGACCCCTTTTGAGACTTTTCCAGTTGTGGCAGTGAATGAACTACACCTCGTGAATTGTAGCAAGCTTCTGCTTTAATAGGTGAGCCAGAGACCTGTGAAGCTCTTTCCTCTTGCCTGGAGCTGAGCTGCAAAAATTTTTAAATTTAAATTTTTTAAATTATAAGAATAATTGAGATTTTATTAAATACAGACACACAGTGTATGCAACACACTCACACAAGTAACTAAGGAAAATAAAGGTTGGAGTGGTATAGAGGGATTTTTGAGAGGGATTGTTGAATTGGGTGATACGAAACCTGTCCCGAAGCCTGGAAGAATAGAGAGTGATGCTGGGGTTCAATGTGGCTCAGCACGTGGAGCTGAGGGGAAGCTCGCCAAGCGATGTGGCAGCAAGGCGGTCTGGAACTCGGGAGCGATCCAAGGATGGACTCGGAATCAGGGGTTTTTATGGGGAGAAATGTAACTGCAGTGTAGCCAGCTATGCTTAGAAATTATAGAAATTATAGATTTTAAAAAGACAGCTTTAGAAGACAACTTTAGAGGCAATTGTAAGAAGGGAATTGTGGCAGTTTTGCTAAAGTATCAGAATCTGCAGAAATATAAAAGCAGTCTGAAGCAGCTTAGAAGTGGGTGAAATGTCAAGGTGTAGAATGCCTGGCTGGGTTGAAAGCAGATAAGTGTCGATCCTGGTATTGAGAATAAAGGTTGCTTAGGTTGGTCAGAGTGACTTTCTGAAATATCAACAACGGGAGGAGAAATGTGCTGTGTTGCGAGATTCAAAGGAGGGCGGATTTGGGCGGACTGAGGAAAATGAAACTTATATGCTGTGTCTATGAAATAACTGTGTAACCTTGCTTCAGGGCTCTTGGTTTTTCTGGAGTGACCCAGCCTGAGCCCGCACGTTAAATAAACTTTTCTCTTTTTCCAACTCTGTGGTCTCCTATCTCTGAAGCCTGCTACAGCAGGCTATACCGTACTTGGGGAAAACAATGAGATTCGGGCGCGGGACAAAGCTTTGGAAAGGTCAAAATTTAGCATGATTGAGTTAAGTCCAAACTGACAAAGGTAGCCAGTATGCAAATGCAGAGTGCTTGACATTTGAGTATTCAGCTAGTCAATGTGCCTGCTCGGGGCAGGGAGTCCTTTGTAAACAGCGTGCATACATAATGAGGGTGTTTGCAGAGAGGTCTCCTAAAGCGGTGATCTGGCTATTTCTGGCCTGCCTGTATTGTCTTGGGATACTGCAGCGTTTGATGGCCGAGCCTAGTTCTGTGCTTGTCCGGAGGCCTCTCAAGCACATGGATAGGGATGGTGGAAGAGAGCCAAATTATTGATATCAAAATGATTTCTTTATGCTATCTCCAAGGAGGTCTAACCTGCAGTAACACTTATGTTGTTTAAGATATACTCTTTCTCAAAGGTCTAGATGTCTGTCCCACATACAGTTTTTTGGGCCAAGCAAATCCGTGAATAGGGATGGGCCAAGCAAATCCGTGAATCCTCGAATCCTTGGGAAGGATTTGAGATTCGCAAATCGGAATCCCTGTGCTAAAATAGGCAAACTGAATCTTTCAAATCCACCAAGCAAATAGTCTGTTGAAGACCAGGACACCTGAAAACTTGGGAGACTGGGATGCCTGACAACTTGGGAGACCAGACACACAACAGGAGTTGGCAAGTAGGTGAGTTTTTCCCTTGGAGTAAAAATGGCCTTTGCTAACAATTTCAGAAATTACATCTGGGGTTGTATTCTAATATATTTAAAATCGAACATTTAATATTTAACTTCAGCAATATTTTCTGTGCTCAAAATTAATGGCATGTATTAATGCTGGGGCCAGTGGGTCTGATGCCTATCAGAAGTAGCAGGGTAGAGGGCAGGGTCACATGATCTCATCCAGTGATTGCCACATGTAGGCCAGTGGACCTCCTTCCACAAGACCAATGCCTGGTTGTAAACCTATAGCTAGAATAGGATGAGAAGTGAAATGTCTGTCATGATTTCTCATGAGCCACATGACAAACCACATATAGCAGAAAGGAAAAATTGTTTTTAAAAATTGGTGCTTCCGGGACCCGCCAAAGGCCTCATTGGCTGGAAGATACATTCTTCTTGAGATTTCAAGGACAGCTGAAAGATTCCTTTGCATAGCTCCCTTGCAAAGCTCTTTCATACACATTTCTGGGGTTTGTAGTTTTACAAGGGGTCACAGCCTTCTTGGCCAAAGTGTGCTGGTGCATCATCAGACTACAAACCCCACGATGTCAGAAGGAGCTATGCAAAGAAAATCCAGTTTCAACCTGGATTATCTCTATACTGTAGTATGTGGCCCTGTTTACACAGGCAGGAAAATGTGGGATTAATCCACATTTTCCTGCCTATGTAGAAAGGGCCTTCATGTCATTTTCAAAATGGGGAGATCCTGAGGCAAAACTATGACAATTGTCCTGGCCAGATTTCTTCAGAGGGAGGTTTGCCTTTGCCTAGGCCTTTTGCTAAGATTCAGAGAGTGTGTCTTGTCCAAGATTATCTTTCTTTCCCTTGCTTTTTAAACCCTTTTTTAAAAAAAGGATTCGAAAGATTTGACATTCGTAAGATTCATGGAGTCCCAGAACCTTCCAGGGATTCGGATCCAGATTCAGAAAGTTCTGGAATCGTCCCATCCCATTTTTTTATAAGAGCAAATTAAAATGTATATCACGTTCTTTGTATTGAAATTTGAAAATAAACGAAGCTTAATTTCCTCCCCTGACTGGGGATGAATAAAGCACATGTGCTGTGTAATGATGAGTTACAGTGAACACAATGGCCACAAGAATAATGGCCTCTTGACTTTAAAGGGACAGCAGGATTAGGATGAGAGAAATCTGAATGGACCAAAATGTCTTTTAAGGTCTGAGAATGGTGGTACACTATAACTAACAAGGACCTACAGCCTTCCACATTTTGTGTCAAGTGCCAGTGTTTTCTGACAATCATGCTAATATAGTGAGCAAGAGGGAGAATGTAGGTGGCCATACAATACGATCCACCGGTTGTTTAGGTCCAAGAAAAGCCCGCTGGTGATTTCATTATGCGTTATGTAGTAAGTACCAATCACAACTGCTCACAGTTTGTCATTAAAATACACAAACATGCACACAGAGAACATAATTTTATACATTATTTGGGCAAGGGGAAGAAATCTTTGTCAAAGGAGCTGTTTCCAGGTCAAGATGAAATGGGGGGATTACTCCTTCTCGCCTACGTAGACAGAGAGAATAAGAAGGAACATCTACGGCCATTTCCGCACTAGGCTGTTATAGTGCTATGATTCCACTTTCAACCTCCTATGGAATCCTGCAGTTTGTAGTTTAGGGAGGGGCCAGCCAGCTGGCCCCTCCCAAACCTGCAAGCCCCAGGATTCCATAGGAGGTTGAAAGTGGAATCATAGCACTATAAAAGCCTAGTGCGGAAATGGCTTAACATAGCCTACTGGCTTCTAGTCAGAAGGTGGAGGCAGAGCAGAGTGGAAGGTGAGGCCTACGACCACAGCAACTGAGAGGAAAGTGGAAGGTAACTAAGGACTTTTCTTATGAAAACTAAGGGCTTTTGTCAATTGGAATTGTAGCAGGATAATAGTACTTTGGCTGGGACTTAATCATATGATATAATTTCTCTTCTGTTGTTCTCTTGGTGGGACACCATTTGAAAAATGTTTCTGTTATTAACGATCTCCTTTGTAAAGCAAACACTTTCCAAATGGTCTCCAACCAAGAGAGCAACAGAAGAGAAATGAGGTAATGTGATAAATTGAAGCCAAACACTATCAGATGATAAATACCTAAGTAACCGCATCCTATGCACCCACCTGTGTTTTTTTTCCTAAGTTGCAGCAGCAAATGAAATAAACCTTGAAAATTTTAGCAAGTTCTTGCTTTAATAGCTGAGAGGGAGTTTTGCATGCAGCCTTTTCCTCTTGCCTGGAGCTGAATTACCCAAACTACAGAATTTGCCCCCTTGTCTGCTAAATGGAGACTTGGGGGCCAGGACCTGAGAGCTGGTAACCCTACGTTAGAATGTTCTGACTCATCTGTTTGTTCTGAAAGGACTTTAAGGCCAGGGTAAAAATATGCTTAAATGACAAGATAGGATGGTTTTCTGTTGCCCATGGCCTTGCAGGAAATGACAGATTGAGAGGCTCCAAAGACTTTAAATAAATAAGAACAAAAATAAGCATTTTACTAAATTCCTGGCCTTAAATTTAAAAATGAAACTATTCCTCCAACTTGTTTCACTTTTGTCCCATGCTGATAGCCATCATGCTGAGTGAACCATATACTGGAAAGGTAAGGAAATACTCTGTCAGTTAATGGAAATAAAGTGAAAGGAACTGTGTTCTTTGTGGCGGAGACATGGCTGCTGCTTCTCCTGCTCAGGATCCCATGCAGGATCTCCATAAGGTAGCCACTTGTTCTGTTTGTCTGGATTATTTCAAGGATCCGCTGTCCTTAGAGTGTGGGCATAACTTCTGCCGAGTTTGTCTAACCCAGCACAGGAGTCGGGCACTATGGAGACCTCCTGCCCTCAGTGCAGGGAGAGAGTTCTGCAAAGAAACCTCAGGCCAAATCAGCAGCTGGCCAACATTGTAGAAATAACCAAGCAACTGACCCTCTGGGATACTAGGAGGGTAGAAGATAAGGGAAGAGTCTGTGGGAAACACCAGGAGCCAGATGAAACCTCCATCTGTGTGGCATGCAATTGATCCAAACAGCACGAAGATCATACAGTGATTCCTCTGCAGGAGGCTGCTCCAGACTACAAGGTAAAATATTGTTGTGTAGTGTGATGTGGGAAGTGAATGCCTGTGGATGCTTCCTGGGACGTTAGGAATAGCAGTTACTTGCATGGAGTGGGGGAAAGGCCATTGAAACAAACAAACAAACAAACAAACAAACAAAGGGTTCCTATGAAATAAGTCAGAATTTAGTCTCCTTTGCTTCCCAAATGTTAGTAATGGGTACACTTCTCTAATCTCAAATTGCAAATTGCCCACTGATCATGAATATTATCTTCACTTATTTCATTATTTTATGATTTCTCAATATTAATGACAATGTCTACATTTCACCCTTTCCAATGACCAACATTGACAAATTAAACCAAATGTCCCGAGCTCTGGTTAAAGGGCACCCCTAGAAAAGAAGAAAATCTAGAGCATTCGTAAGATTCAAATGAACAGAAATGACCCTGTGACTACATTTTAGGAAGAGCTCTTGGATAGTGGAATGGACTGCCCAGGAAATGAGAAGACGGCTCCCGGCTTTGTTGGATGTTTTTAAACAGAGGTTGGATAGCCAGCTGTGAAGCTTGATAAAGCTGTGGGTTTCCTGTAGAATACTGGTCAAAATGGTCCTTGAAGCAATAGCAGCAGCCAAATATGATATACAATATAGAGCTTAACAATGCTTAAGCTAGAACTATAGACATGGTTAAAAGAACTTTCAAAAGTCTTGAATTAGCATTCATTAGCCACTCCTAGAAGGGGAAACAGGATTGGACTCAGATTTCTTATAAGCACCAAAATAAAATAAAAAGAGCAGAGAGAGATATTATTTCAGCTTCCTCAACTGGTGCTCTCCAGATGGATATAAACTTATTCCAGTCCTTATTCCAGTCCTTAAAATTATTCCAAGTGCTAGCTGCAGAGGTAGGGGGAAATCTCCCTTAGAGATGGAGGTTGGATAGTACATTCAAAGGGAAGCACTGATGTGTTTTCTCCCAGCGTGGCATAATTTCAGTTTGAATGTTGGAATAGGACTTTGAGGACTAGGGTTTGAATGCCTGCTCAGCCATCGAGAACCACTGGGTGACTGCACGCAGATCACACTCTCTCAGCTTGAGAGGAAGGCAGTGGCAAACCCCTCTGAAGAAATCTTGCCAAGAGAATCCTAGAGTAATTTTGCAATATCTCAGATCTGACACTAAAGGCATATGACCAGAACAAATATTCAAATGAATGTAACATTGTTCCCACCCCTACCACAGCAGCAGTATGGTAGAGCAAAGACTAACCTTTTTCAGTCTAGTAGCCTCCACAGTATAGGATTGGAATAAGTTTATATCCATCTGGAGAGCACCAGCTGGAGGAAGCTGAAATAATATCTCTCCCTGCTCTTCATGCTGCCTTGTAGCTATCTTGAAATGCAACTTAAAATGGCTGCCACTCTCTTGTGCTTAGCATACCGAGCAGGAAAATCTTGAATTTCCTGACAGGAAAAGAGGAGATTCCCTACTCTAATAGAGTGGTAAATAGAAGTGGGTTTGGTATATTGACAGAATTTTCAGGGTGTCCTCTAGAGTGGCGAGAGAGAGGAAACTACCCAGAGGTATCATCATTATCTTTACAAGGACAATTATAAGAGATAGAGTACTCCAAAGAAGCTACCATGGATCCTTGAAAATTGAAGATAAAGATGTTAGAATTTTTAAAGACATTCCTTATCAGATTCTAAAGAAAAGACAAGAATACAAACCTTTGGCAAATCTTTTGGTCAAGCTTCAAATTAGTTATCGATGGGAGAAAATCGAGGGTTTGTCATGCACACACAGACAACGGAGATATCGGATTAATTCAGTACACAAAGCAAAAGAGATGATGGAGAGACTGAAGAATGAGCTTTCAAAAAACATTTCTGAGGTGCAAAAAAATCAGCAACAGGAGCAGAGTGCCATGGAAGAGGGAAGATTGTAACTCCAACAAAAAAAGAGAAGACCTTGGAGAAGGCCAGACATTGCCAGAAGAGGGAGGAGCATCGGGTGGAATCGGAGAATAGGAAGAAGGGGAATTAGATGGAGCTCTTCAGGAGGACTAAGTCAAGTTATAAGATATAAAATATAAAATTGGAAAAGAAAATGGATCTGAAGATATATTCGTGGAATATTAAGGGGTTTAACTCCGAATATAAAAGAAGACAAATTTTTCATCATTTGGAGAAGCAAAATCTGGACATAATAAGTCTCCAAGAGGTTAGAATTAAAACTCAAGACCTTAAATACATTAGAAATCCAAAATTGGGAAGCTGCTTTGCATCAATGACCGATAAAAAGAAAAAGGGTGTGTTAATATATGTGAATTCAAAATACGAAGCACATCAAATTTTCCAAGATAAAAACGGTCGATGTATAGGAGTTGACGTGATTCTGAAACAAGACAAATTTTTAATAGTGGGAATATATGCACCGAATGGGGCTAAAGGGGAATTCTCCCCCAAAATACAACAACAGATATTGGAGTCCCTAAATGAATCAGGAAATACGAAATTTTTTTGCGGGGGGGATTTTAACAGAGTCATCAATCCTTTAATCGATAGATCTAATCAGAAATTGATCCCCCGAAACAATGGTAAACTTCCCAAGAGTTTCTTTAATCTGATGGACAATTTAAATCTACATGACACTTGGAGATATAAGAATGGACAACTCGAAGGATACACATTTTATTCTTATCGACATAAATCGATGTCAAGGATAGACATGATGTTGGTATCTAAGCAATTATTGATGAAGACTACACAAATGGACATTTTACCGAATTTGTGCTCAGACCATAATCCAATACAAATTAAGATTCAGCTGAAAGATAGAGAAAGAACATGGAGAATGAACAATGAGATTTGGAATAAGGAGAACTATATAGAGAAAGCTAAAAGAGAGATAACAAAGTACTTTGCTGAAAATATGACACCTGAGTTGTCAATGAAAACTATCTGGGATGCAAGTAAAGCTGTTATGCAAGGAAACTTCATTAGATGGTCTGCTGAGATCAGGAAACAGAAGAGAAAAAAAGAGGACTTAATCTTGGAGAAGATGAAAGAGATCGAGAAATAAATGAGACAGAATCAGGCTAATCATCAGATTAGATTACAGATGAAATTATATCAAGCTGAATTAAGTCAACTTAATGCAGACGAAATAGAGCAACAGGTACGGAGAACAAAATACAAATTTTTTGAACAAGCAAATAAACCTTCAAAGTTCTTAGCTTCTTTGCTGCGTAAAAGGAGGGCAAGAAATATTATATCGGAGATCGTGAGTGGAAAGAAAAAAATTACAAAACAGGAGGACATAAAACAAGTTTTTTACAAATATTATCTTAAGCTGATGGGTAAGGCCCCAAAGTTGATAAATCAACAAGGAACTCAAGAATATTTGGAGAAAATGAATAAAATGAGGTTCAATGAAGAGCAAAGATTGATATTGAATGAACCTATTTCAATGATAGAAGTGGATGAGGCCTTTTGGAATTTGAAGACTGATAAGTCTCCAGGTCCAGACGGCTTTACTGCTAGATATTATAAGATATTGGAACATGAGATTTCAATACCTTTACAAAGCACAATAAATGAAATAGTAAAGGAAGGAATACCAGACACTTGGAAAGAAGCGAATGTAGTGTTGATTCCAAAAGAAGGCAGAGATTTGACTGACGTGAAAAATTATAGGCCAATATCACTTTTGAATGTAGACTACAAGATTTTTGCCTCAATCCTTGCTGCCAGACTCAAAAAGGTGTTGTCTGACATTATCAATGAAGATCAAAACGGGTTCTTGCCAAAAAGATCATTGAGGAATAATATTCAAACGGTTTTAAATATAACAGAGTATTATGAAAGACATAATGAACGGAAAATGGTGATGATATTTCTTGATGCTGAGAAAGCATTTGATATGATCAACTGGCCTTTTATGATAATGACTTGCAAACAAATGTTGGCTGGAGAGAAATTTGTCTCATGGATTGAAGCAATTTATAAACAACAACAAGCTAGACTCCTGATAAATGGTGAAAGAACACAGTTGATAGAGCTGAAGAGGGGGACTAGACAAGGGTGTCCATTGTCCCCTCTGCTCTTTATTATGATATTGGAAATATTAAATAATGCTATTAGAGAAGACAACGATGTTAAAGGAGTTCAAATTAAGAAACACCAATACAAGTTCAAAGCCTTCACAGATGATTTGGTGGTTTTTCTGGATGACCCATGTAGAGGCATTGGAAAATTGATTAAAATAATTCAAGAGTATGGAGAGTTCTCTGGATTTAAGATAAATGTGGAAAAAACAAATTTTTTAACCAAAAATTTGAGAGAGAGAGAAGAGACGGAAATAATACAAAAAACGGGATTCAAGAGAGGACAAAAAGTTAAATATTTGGGAATTTGGATAGCCAGAAGAAATAATGAGCTATATTCAAACATTATGAAAAAAAATGGAAGGAGATAATTAAAGATTTGGAAAGCTGGTCTAAGTTACACTTATCGATGTTGGGGAGAATTGCGGTAATCAAGATGAATGTTTTACCAAAGATGAACTTTCTGTTCCAAAACCTTCCTGTAATTTTGAATAAGAAACCTTTTCTACAATGGAAGAGAGAAATATCCAAGATTATACGGCAAGGGAAAAAACCCAGGATTAAATGGAACATTTTAACAGATCAGAAAAATTGAGGTGGTATGGGTTTACCCGATTTTCAGGTTTACTACAAGGCCACGGCTTTTGTATGGATAAATGACTGGATAGATCTACAAGATGCCAGAATGCTGACATTGGAGGGAGCAGATCTGCAGATGGGTTAGCATGGCTATATGTTCTATGATAAAGCAAAAATAAATAAAGATTTCACAAATCACTATATCAGGAAATTGTTTCTGAAAGTTTGAGAAGATTACAAGTCTAGAAACATTAGGCAGCTGCCCACCTGGGTCTCCCCTCAAGAAGCTTTCTTTGATAGATGGACTGACTCTGAAAAATGGCTTTGATATGAGGACATAATTGAGAGGACAAAATTGAATAGTATTCAGCTTAAATCAAGAGACAAGTTGGAGCAAGAAGGAACAGTTCTAAATTGGTTTCCTTACAGGCAGTTAACTGAAAGGTTTCAGATGGATTTAAAGACATATGGAATTGAAATAAAGGAGAAGGTTGGAGTGATAAGACGACTTTTTGAAAACCCTCCTCAGCCCAGATCACTCAGGAAATATTGCACCAGGAGAACTATGAAGAAACTGTTAAAGCAGTAATGATCTCTTGGGCACAAAAGTTCCCAACTAATGATAGTGGTTAAAGTAGATAAATCATAGAATCATATAGCTGGAAGAGGCCACAAGGGCCATCCAGTCCAACTCCTTGCCATTCAGGAATACACCATCAAAGTATTCTCAACAGATGGCCATCCAGCCTCTGTTTAAAAACCTTCAAAGAAGGAGATTCCACCACACTATGAGGCAGCATATTCCACTGTCAAACTGCTCTTACCCTCAAGAAGTTATTCCTAATTTTTAGATGAGATCTCTTTTCCTGAAGTTTGAAGGCATTGCTCCATGTCCAAGTCTCTGGAGCAGCAGAAAACAGGCTTGCTCCATCCTCCACATAACATCCTTTCCAATATTCCAATATTTCTCCCTTCCTCAAGGAGAAACGCAGATATGTCATGTTTGGACAGTTCAGCTTTGTTACATTTTATGCCCTTGTATGTAAGGCACTCTATATTAAGTCGTATAGCCATCATGTTCATCTGGATTTTCATTTTAATACTCAATTATCCATGACAGAATACAATCTCTTCCTTTCAAGGATTAATCTTAAGCAAATCTTGAGCAAGTTTTACAGTATTAATAGTATGTAGGTAGATGTCAGAAATAGCTGATAAGACTCATAAAACAATTTAACACAGGATCGGCTGAAGCATCAGGTGTTTATTTAGAAAAAAAGAAACGTCTCTGCAGAGTCGGGTACCTCCTGAGAGAGAAGGATACCCCACCATGGAACAGCTGACATTTTATCCCCCTGCCCGACACATGTATTCCTTCCCCTTGGACAAGACCCAAAAATTACAGCTGCCCTTTTTACTAAACAATGCCAACTTTCTGTCTTTGACTTTCTTTATCAACTTAGTTTACTCCTTTCAACTTTGTCCTTCAGACTTATGGGTGCTTTTCAAGATGGGAGAACTTATCTTTGTCTGTCTTGTTCCTCCTGAAGATTTCAAGACCCTGGGAGGCCCTTGCTCAGCTGCCAGTTCTAAAAATATGCCTCTTAGACTTTATTGTTTTACAAAAGCTCAAATACTAATATATATATATGTGTGTGTGTGTGTGTGTGTGTGTGTGTAAGCATATCTAAAATGCGTAAGCTAATACATATATGTTAATAATACTGCAGAAACTAAAATATATAGTATTTCTCTCAGTAGATATCTATCCTAGCCATACCTTATCAGTATCAACATTTTTGGGCAGCATGTCAGGGCTATCAGGAATATCATGTTTGGATGACAATGTCAGGAATCCCTGAGTTCCATCTGCCAACTTCCACTGGCTTCCACCCATGAAATCTCAGTAGTTCAACACATTAATTCTCCCCCCCACACACACACACACACTTTCCACAGCCACACTCTCTACCTCATTCACACATGCAAACACACTCAGGTAACACCTCCAAAGGAAGGTCAAGCCAGATACGCCACTCTCCTTCCACAGAAAGACATGGCCCAGTTTCCACCCACAGATACCCACTAGCTTTGTTAGCTGCCTTCTAAAGGGAAACTTCCACCAGCTTCTGTTTGCAAACATCCACCAGCTTCCACCTTGCGAATTCTGCCAGCTTGAAAATGCAAACACTAGCTTCTGTCTACCAACATCCACCATTTTCTGCCAGGTCCATCAGTGAACACCATCCAGCTTCAGCCTCTGGATCTCCACTGATTTCTGGCTGCAAACTTACCTTCCACATAGCATGTCCACAAAATGAATGAACTTGCCCTCTTGTCTCTCTTCTTGTGGGCAGCTTCCTTCTGCTGGATCACTTGCTTACACCTGCTAACTTGCTCCCTCCATCTGGCATCCACCTTGATCTGTGTGCTTCACTGGGTTTGCCAGTCACGGAGACCTAGAAGCATGATGGATTGACATGGTAGCATGAGCCCCAGGGACTGGCTGAGCTCTGGTGATGTCACAGATCTTCAGAATCAGGGCCTTGCTTCACCTTTCCATCTTGTTCTTGGGATATTACTGTAGATATACAATGAATATCTTGTCCAGAATAAATATATTAGGAAGAGCACAATAACATAATCTTAGTCTCTGATTCACATAAAATATTACAAGCTTCCTCTTTTGGCAGATAGTTTTCTGACTTCTCTTCTGTATTCCTTATTGTCTATGGGGCTTGACGACTGTTGCAACGTTTACAGAATGCCCCCTTTTGACAAATGTCAGGTATGAATTGAAATTACTGAATTTAAAAGTTTCCCAAAGGACTGTTGCAGTGCATCCAGCTACAGGAAAACAGCTGTACACATCCCTGCTGATCTCTCTGCTCTCCCACAACACAGGAACAATTGTGTTAGATCAGGCTGTGCTGCCCAGGATGGACTGCACCTGCCACACTCCACCACTGTACTGCCACCATCAGGCAGATGCCACCCAGTGCATTTCCTTTGGCTGCTCCTCACTCAGAGGGATAGGTTTTATTTCACTCCAATAAAACACTCACTTGGCAAGTTAAACTCAGACATATTCGTAGGGAGGAAGATGCCCTCCTAACCTGATGAATTAAAAAAAAAAAAAAAGGAATTCAATTGCATGTTTGAGACCAGAGTGGAACCTCTGTGGACAGACATATATACAACAGGGGCAGGGGAAATGGACAGTGAAATGGAGCAGAAATGCAAGGCATGTTGGCATGGTGAAAAGTACCGATTTAATGACTTTATAGTAGTCATTAAGTCTGGTCTGGCAGTGCCTGAGAAATGCTGCATCTTTGGACCTTGTCACTGCTTGGAGAAGTTGTCAAGGAAATTGTCAAACAGTGTTGGAAAGATATTACAAATAGGAGGGAAACTACTGACTCCAACTACAGTTGCTATATGGGTATTTCATCAGTTCATTTACCTGGGCCCCCATAAATTCTTGGGGTCTCCCTTCTCACAGTTTTCAGTTTGTGCCCCCCTTCAAATATGCCAGGCCTCCCACTGAGAATGGTTGGTCCAGGCCCAAGCCATCTAGAGATTTAAAGGTCACCAGCATTTTGAATTCTGCACAGAAATTGATCAACAGCCAGTGGAATTGTTTCAGTAAGGGGATTATATGCTCCTTATGACCTGACTCAGTCAGAAACCTGACAGCTATGACTATTTCCTACTCAGAATTATTTGTTAGTCCATTATCTGTTAATGAATATTCTTGCTCAACCAAGTCACATGACAAGAAGAAGCAAACAAAAACACTCCGAGATTGGATAATTTTACTAACTTGTTCTGTAGCTGCTTCAGACTGAATGGGAATGCTGCCACACCCTTCAGAACTTGGAGCAGCTCTGGGAGGAAGAGTAGTACAGTTGTCCCTTGACATTTGCAGGTTTCTCTTTTGCAAATTTATTTGCGAGTTTGTAGCTCCTCCCCCCCCCGCCATCCTCTCTGTCTCTATTCCAGGATCTCCACTTTGCACCCACAGGTCTGATTCCAGCATTTCGTAGCCACTCAATTCAACTTGATTTTGAAAGCAGCAGCCACTGCTGCTCCAGGCTCTTCCCCTGCTAGTCTTCCCTCCATCTCCCATGGTTTAAAACAGGGATCCTGGGAATCCTCCACACCCTTCCCCTCCCTCCATCTCACGTCCTTTATACCTTGGAGGTTTTTAAGCAGAGGCTTGTTGGCCATCTGTCGGGAGTGCTTTGAGGGTGTTCCTGCATGACAGGGGGTTGGACTGGATGGCCCGTGTGGTCTCTTCCAACTCTACATTTCTATGATTCTATGATTCTATACAGATCCATCTCCTAGCCTCTTTACACACTTTCCCAGAGACACACAATCTTTATCTAGCATTTAGAAGTCACATAATTTAATGGGATCTGTTTAAACAATGTGAAGTGGAGGGAAAGTGAGGGGGAGAATGGGGTCGAGGATCCCCAGGCAGCTACCTTCAAAATCCCATTGAGTTGTGTGACTTCTAGATGCTGCACAGCAGGTGTGACTTTCTGGGAAGGTGTGTAAAGAGGCTAGGAGATGGAAAATCCCACACCTCTCAGATTTAAATGATCTTAGATGGAAAGAAAGAGATAAGGAGAATGAAGTAGAAGATTCCCAGGCAACTGGCCAGGATAGTTAGGGGAGGTGGTGGATCGTGATGGCTGCTGCCTCCACCTCTTTAATACTGGTTTGAGTTAGCTTCCTCTGACCATCTTTGTGCAGGTGGGGAGGAATTTATGAGGAAAGGCTTGGCAAGGGCACTAAAGGCTGTTGGTGATACTTTTAATACCTGTCTGAGTTTCCTTACTCTGACAATCTGGGACAAGCAGAGATATGGAGTAAATGAAGTGGGCTATGTGGCTTTTCAGAGGAGGGGAGGAGGAATTGGGGAGGAAGTGAGCAGGATAGGAACTGTAGGGAGAGGTGGTGGATCGTGATGGCCTCTGCTAATGCCTTTAATACTGGTTTTCACTTTGCGTCCTCTGAGAATCTAGGAGAGGTGTGAGCTTGCAGAGGTGTGCAGTAAGCGAAGTTGAGGTGAGTGTCTTTTTTGAAGAGAGGAAATCAGTGGGAAGAGGGGAAGGAGGAGAAGGGGGTGAGGAGCTGGATTAGCTTTTGCTGCAGCCAGCGGCAGCTTGTGTAATAATGGGGCTTCCCATTATCTAGACTTGGTTGAAGGGGGATACTTCCCTCTTCAGGTAAACCAAGGGTTAATGAAGTGTTGGGATTAGGTTACATTTTACTGTGGGTCAGTCTCACAGGTCACAGGGGGAGAATTGCCCAATCAAAGGGAAAGAGGTCAGCCTCTTTCGAGATGCTTCCAGATGCTTGGAAGGAGAAGTTATAAAACTCCTTGAGAGGCCATGTGGCCGGGAGTCAACAAAGGAACCTCCTAGAGATGAGATCTGTGCCAGCTGTAGGCTGCAGGCTCCAGGCCTCGTCTCCTGGCCACATTCTTCTCTTAGACCATCTAAGCCTGTGAACCCAATGTGAGTAGCTAGAACTAGGTATCTAGTCACGTTAGGGGCTGTTTATTATTTTGGAGGTTGGCTGATCTATTTTTTTATTTATTTGTATCCCGCCTCTCCATATGGATCAAGGCGGTGAACAACTTACAAATAGCATGTATTTCGAAACATTTCTATACATGCCCCCAACAAGCTGGGTACTCATTTTACCGACCTGCGGAAGGATGGAAGGCTGAGTCAACCTTGGAGTCGGGCAGGATCGAACTCACAACCTTGTGGCTTGCAGTACTGGCATTTAACCACTGCGCCACCAGGGCTCCTAAAGAATGTATCTGTGTTTTGTATAACTACTTGTAACTTAAGCGTACCTGGGAGGGAGGAGCCTCTCATGTGTATGATTGCCTTGCTTATTTGCATGCCTTGAATAAATGCTTTTCTGTAAAACCTCTGTTTCCTCTCCATCCCCACGCCATATGTTAGATAGAACTCCTCACCCGGGGGAGAGGAGGGAAGGTCCTTAAGCTTAGGAATTGTCTGAGCAGGGTCCCACTGTCCTGCCAGTTAATTCAGAATTCAGTGGGTGGTGGCAGCAAGGATTAGTAAACGCTGAGATAATTTCCAGATCCTTTCAAGAGTAGAAGTCAGGCTTGGGGGTCTGGAAATAAAATCAGTATGACAGCTTGTAAAATCAGCTCCATTTTACAGGTATAGGTATTTGTGATTTTTTGACTTTCATGGGGGTTCTATGTCCCTAACTCTCTCAAATGTCAAGGGAGAACTGGAAAATCAAGAGTGGACACTCTGCACCCACTGCATTGGGTCCACTGGCTGCCTCAGTTCTGTGAATATTTTTGTTCATTTCTTTGTAAGAGCTCCTCCAGATGCTGCAAATGTATCCAGAGGTTGCTGGAGGTTTTGGCCTTTGTTGCCATAGTTCTTCTTTTTTTGAAATATCCAAACACTGTTTCAGTTTTCCTGGACTATTTTCGGGCAACATTTTATTCCCATCCTCACGTGGGTTTCTTTTTAATCAGATATAACAGAACAAAAAAGAATAATTCTCTTTTTGCCCCTTCTCTGAGTAAAAAAAAAATTATAGAGTTATAGTGCTTTAGTACATCAGTTACGTGGCTCTTTTGCACTGCAATGTTGTAGCTGCAGGAACTTTTTTAGTTCAGAAAGGAGAACATTTTCCCTTGAAACCATATGATTCCCTTCAGCAAACCACACCAGATTGTTTTTATATGTATACACACACATACATACATATGGAAGAAGTGTAGTGCAGATCCATGAAACCATGGAGGAGAAATATGCTAAGGCACAGCACTCTGCCCAATACCTCCCCAGCCAGGTAAAAGTTCAGTATGTGAACATGAGCTATAAGGCTTGCGATCACAAAATTGCTGAACTTAGCCAGTGACTGCCCCCCCCCCAGAGGCTGTGATCACCACATTTTGCCCTGAGGATATGCCCTCTCTCACTGTTCACACTTTGGCAGAGCTGCTGCTAGAGGATGCTGTTACTGCAGTAGATAACCCTACCCCAGGGTCTATAGTTTAATATTAAAAATATCTCCACGTGTTTGAGAGGTCCCCCGAACAAGTACGTAGGCAGGCACAGTCGAACGGCCGAAAACAGGAAAAACCCAGTCAGGCCAGTAAATCCATAGTCATGTAGCCCCAGGAGACCTCTAGACATGTAAAATTTAAAATACAAAAAGGGTCCTCAGCCCCAAGAAGCCAGCTTGAAGGGATTAACGCATCTGACAAACAGCCCATCAAGTGAGGACGATTTTCATACAGCCGAGGCTTTGACAACCCCGGCAAAATCCAATCATGCAAAGCGTTGACATTTGGGAGCTTTGTTCTAGCTCCTCCAACTATTATTCTCCCTGGCAAAGGATTAGCCCTCCAGATACCTTTTCCCCCATAATAGACCCGGTTTTTGAGCAGTTCTTTGCCTCGCTCCCGGCTTCCCAACAGACTATCACTCCGTCCATTGAGCTATTCACTCAGCCCTCCACCTGCTGAGTTTCCTCTCTTTTTATTTATTTATTTATTTGTATCCCACCTCTCCATATGGATCGAGGCGGCGAACAACTTACAAATAGCATGTATTTTGAAATATTTCTATACATGCCCCCAACAAGCTGGGTACTCATTTTACCGACCTGCGAAAGGATGGAAGGCTGAGTCAACCTTGGAGCCGGGTAGGATCGAACTCACAACCTTCTGGCTTGCAGTACTGGCATTTAACCACTGCACCACCAGGGCTCCTCTCTCTCTCCGCTGCTGTCTCGGACCTCCGGACTTCAGCACCAGGTGCAGTATTCCCCAACTATAACCCTCCGAAGACCCCCTATCCAATTTCCTCTCTTTTTATTTTTCACTAGGTCTTGAGTGAGAGCGTAAGTGCGGTACGTGTGCAAGTCTTTATTTTCAATAAAACCATTTTATTAGACAATTTCATTTGGTTTTTGGCTCAGCCTGACCCTGTAAAAATTGGATTAAAGATCTCACTAGATTACTCTGCCTCTCACATTGCCATTGCTTGTGTCTGGCTAGTTTCCATTTCCATGTGGAGCACATTGAGGTGTCCCCCCCAAGGGACCCCAGAAATCAGGGTAACAATGCATACACCTACACTCCTTACAATCCAGACTGGGAAGAGCCAGCTGCACTCAACTCCATTGAGACCAGGTCAGTCAAAAGAGGAAGGCTGATGCCTCCAGGGAGGTACAGGAAATCCAGGAGATAGAGACCAGGATCCCCTGGAGAGCTACAGAAGTGAGGGCAATTGCAGACCAGCTAGGCCCTCTCAATAAGGATACCAGCATTATGTGGCTTAATGGTGTTGCCCATTCCTACCCATGGCCAATGGGCAAGATCTGACTCAATTGGCCCATCTATGTGTTCCCCGATCAGAGCTGCCCACTCTGAAGTCAGCAGTGGCTATGTGGGATTTCATCAGCCTGGACATGCGCTGGATGCAGAAGACTGTCCAGATCCTCCGGCCAGGAGAGACAGCCAATGCCCTCAACATAGTAGAGTGCCAAGTGCCAGGAGAGAAGCCAGAGGCTCTGTGGTCAGGAAATAGCTCCTAGATATCCTGGCTGAGAAGGTCTCATTTTCCACAGAGCAAGGGACACATGACTTTAACGCTGTGGAGTTTTTCTCTCTTTGCAGTCTTACTTCTAGCTGTTTCTGCTATGCTAGCCTCCCCACCAAGAACTTGGTGAGTTAATAACGAAGCTACTATCTTCCCTAATTTGTTTGTTAGTTAGGATTTCGTTTCTCCAATGCATACGTAAGTGTAAAGTTTATTAGTAAATCTTTTAAGTTTGGAACCTGAAACTGCTTGCCTTGTTTTTTTTCCAAGTCAGCCTCAGCTCAGGGAAGCCACATAGAGATTGGGACATGCTTTTACTATAACTCTGCTAAAAGAAGGCTAATTCCTAACAGCCTTAGCTTTCATAGAATTTTCCCAAAGGGCTAACACCCTGGGAACTCTTAACTCTTGAAAATCCTCAGCCATGGACTGTGAAGCAAATTGAAGAGAATCAAACAGACATCTGACATAAAAGCAGACACTTTGATCAGTTTATTAATCCCCTGGTGGAGCTTACTGTCTTTCTTGGGAACAAGGGAAAGCAAATCCTTTGCCCAAAAAATAGATGTCGTGGCAAACAATGATGTCACAGAAGCAGCTGGAATGCCAAGAGCTGACACTTCATGAGACTTGTGTTAAAAATTATCAAGCCTCTGATCTTCTGCATTTTTAAGTGAGTTGCCTCCATCTTTAGGAAACAAAGAGCACGACACCAAACCAACCACAGGGGTATTAATAAGAATTAATTTTAACTTGTTCAACACATTAGGAGACAAGGAATATAAATGCCTAGCAAAAACTGGAGTCATCCTTGCCACCTTATGATGAGTCCACTCTTTCCATAACCTCTGCAGTCACCTCAGAAAAAGGAACTGCAGAATGGTCCTGCTGAGCCTAGACCCTGATTTCTGGCACTCTTCCCACATTGTAGCAAAAACCTTACTGTTAGCATTCAAGTCCAGAGCTTTTTCTGCCTTCCTTAAAAGGACTGGAAACGGCTCAGATTCAAACAGGGAGAAACATATTTAGGCAGAGACTTCCCCTCCTCTGGGGTGAACTCCCCTTCTTCATGATGTTACTGCAGCTTCTAGGCCGCCTTGGCGATAGCATAAAAGATATCATTTTGATATCAATAATTCGGCTTTCTTCCACCACCTCCTTCCACATGTTTGTGAGGCCCCCGGACAAGCACAAAACTAGGCTCGGCGGCTGATTGCTGCAATATTCCTAAACAATACAGGCAAGCCAGAAATAGCCAGATTGCAGCTTCAGGAGACCTCCCAGCAAACACCCTATTATGTATGCACGCCACCTACAAAGGACTCCCTGCCCCAAGCAGGTAACTTGACTAAGCTGAACTATCAACTGTCCAGCATCATATATTTGCATACTGGCTACTCCTTTGTCAATTTGGACCTAACTCGATCATGTTAAATTTTGACCTTTCTGAGGCTTTGTCTCGCGCCCGAAATCCATTGTTCTCACCAAGTAAGGCATAGCCTGCAGTCACATATCTCCCTATAAAAACCCTTGATTCTGAGACCCTCCTCGGATTGCTCCTGAGTTCCAGACCGCCTTGCTGCCTCTTTGCTTGGCGAGCCTCCCCTCAGCTCCACGTGCTGAGCCACACTGAACCCCAGCATCGCTCTCTATTCTTCTGGACTTCAGGACAGGTTTCGCATCACCCAAACCAACTATCCCTCTGAAAAATCCCTCTATCCCACTCCCATCTTTATTTTCTATAGTTATCTGAATGAGTGAGTTGCATACATTGTTTGGCTGTACTTTAATAAAGATCTCATTTATCCTTTCAAAAGGGTTTGCTTCTTCACTGGCCTGACTCCGTAGACATTGGGTTAAAGATCCTGCTACATTACCCTGCTTCTCGTAGCACTAAAGCAGTGCTCTGAGCTAATTTTCCCCACCTATAGTTGAGCACATTTTGGTGTCCCTCACGGGACCCCCAGTAAACAGGGTAAGAATGATGTCTCAGGGGAAACAGAAGAACTCTCACGCCCCAGTCCCAGGACTCAGATACAAATACAGTCAGGATCCTCCCCAACAGCCACGATAAAGAGACAAAATGTACTGCAGCCCAGGAAGAATATAATCAATAAAATGATCTTGAAAGAGATTAATATAAATTCAAAAACAATCGGAACACTTTAAGAACAGATTTAAAAAACAGTTTAGCAATTGTGATTATGCTGGTCTAGAGAACAAGGTCTAGCAGAGAGGCTTGGCTGCTTTAAGGTGAGATTCTGAGGTGGGTTTTTCCACGCACGTAAAAGAAGGGAAGGACAGTCTCTCCAGAGAGCGGGACTTCTGAGAGTTCATAGATTTGGGCTCCCGTATCAGCATCATAAAAGGCCACTCGGCCTGCAGCACAGTTCAGATACACTCGGACCTTTTGGGTCTTTTCACTCAGGGAGAGAACAGAGCTAGAAGGATGACGGGTGGCCCTGTAGTCATCTTGCCACTTGCCAACAGCCCAGATCCCTTCCGCAGCACAAATGTTAACAGGGCCTTTCCTTCTCACAGACTTCCTGGTGACCCCCACAGACCAGTCTCCCTCCCTTCCCACAACAACTTTCCAGAAATGCCTGCCTTTTGTGAATCCCTCACACCCTAACACATAAGCTTGGTTTTTGAATCTCTCAGGATTGTCAGGCAGGTCTTGAGGCTTGGCTTCATATCTCACACTTTTACGATCCTCAGACAAGACAAGCCAGGGACTAGCTGTGTCTGGATCCAGAGTGACATTTGCTGTTGGAGACGGAGAGAGGGGAAGGAAAGCAAAGAGAAGCAGAATGAGCTGAGAGAGGGGCTGCCACAGAAAATGTTAACACACCACAAAAACTGCACATCCTCTAAAATCGACTTTGTTATATTCACAATAAAGTATCCTCCTTATAACTGTAATCAAGATTACTCATTGTGAAATAACTATTTCTATCATGAGAGTGTTTAAACCCAACTGTTGTGGGTTCTGTCTAAAAAACAGTACGTTAGGGTTGCTGGAGTGAAA